>CM035156.1:11480150-11522650 GCA_020205615.1 Panax quinquefolius
GAAATAGTGTGATAATAATTGTAATGAGGACTTTTTTTTGAGTTTGTATAATATCTAGTAGAGCGATATTTGTATTTAAACTCACGATTTATGTCGTATTATACCACAGCAGATTATGTTAATAAGTTGTATTTAAATTACATACCATGTAAGTGGCGACCCAGATGGGTGATGTATACCTAATTTTGGGCGTCGCGGTTGATATCGAGCTTAGGGATATGATCCACAGCTAAGATGTGAGAATAGTACTAGGAGGGAGGCAGGAATACCTTGTTAGTATGACTACTAAGTTTATGTCTTTATTTTATTGGTTGGTCGGAATATAGGGATAATTTGTTACATGTCGATTAACCTTTTGTTTTGTGGCGATGTCTGAAAATGACATCGAGAATGTTGAGAATAGCAATGATGGAGCCTGAGGCGATCGTTGATTCACCATGTCTCGATAATCGGGATAATGTGCATCGGGAGGCGACAATCCTCATGCAAACAACAACCTTGACCAAATGATGAATGATCGAATGTTGGAGGCTTTATGCGATTTATCTGACAATGATGAGGCGACTCCTGTCCAAAAGCGGGGTGGAAACACGGAAAACTCTCGGGCGGTCACCATTAAACAATTCGGAATGGGACCACCGGGAGTTTAAGGGAGAGCAAAACCACTTACTTGGCGGAAGCATGGATAAAGCAGATTACCAGATATTTGATGTCTTGGGATGCTCAGGAAGCAAAGGTTCCCTACCGCCTTTATGTTCTTGCGGAGGCGGATTCTTGGTGGGAATCGGTAAAAGCGTACTCGACTTCTTTGTCTTGAAGATATCTTGGGAGAAGTTCGAGGAGGTACATTCAACGACAAATACTTTCACGAAAGTATTAGCCACATGAAGGAGGTGGAGTTTATCAAGTTGGAACAAAACAATATGGCCAGTGTCATGATCTGAGGCAAAATTTGCGGAGTTATCACGGTTTCGTCCCAACGGTGGATAATGAAGAGAATAATGGTAGCGAATGTTTTAAGAGGTTTGAAGCGGGAATCGTCGACATCTTATTTCTCGTAAAAGCGTGTTTGTATTAGGATGTTGTAAATAGGGCTCGATTAGTGGAGCGCGATAATGAGTCAGCCTTGACTAAAAAAAGCGGTAAAGCAAAATTATAATACCGGTGAGAGTAGTCGTCGAGCGGTGACAACAAGCGTGGAGGAATCAGCGGGCGGATATGGTAACCGCCGGTGGTAATCGGGGCCAAAACAATAAGAATGGACATTTCGAAAGCGGAGATTAATGATGATGGAAAAGCGTCGACACCGGCACCCGTTGTTAAGGAAGGAAAAGACCACTGTCGTATGCTTCAAATGCGGAGGAGAGGACACATCGATCAAGCTGCGTCGTGCCGTCCAAAGCGTGTTATAATTGTGGAAGAGAAGGTCAACAGCTCGATTTTGTCGTTCTAGAAGACAAATTCAACTAGGATGGAGGCACAAAAGTAGTCGAGAAAAAAATTCAAAAGCCGGTAGTCTGAGGAGGCGTTTGTTGTGACCTCCCAGGAGCGAGAGGAAATGAATGAGGTCATCACGGGTAAGCTTATCATAAACTCTAATGAAATACATACTTTATTTGATCTGGGTTCTACCCATTCTTTTATTTCTCTACTTGCGCTCATCGATTAAATTTGACTCAGGAGAAAATTAGACTTTGACTTATCTGTGGAAACTCAGTTGGGAGAAACCTTCATTACATCCATTTGTTTATAAGTCTTGTTTGGTTCAAATCGGTACCCTCACATTACACATCGATCTTATTTCATTAAAAATACTTGCATTTGGCGTGATTACAAGGGATTGATTGGTTAACTACTTATCGTACAAAATTGATTATTTTAAATAAGGTTGTTAGCTTTCATATTCTAATCGACCTATTATCTTGAATTGAATGACCAAACCATTAAAATCAATCACGGTCATCTCGAAGCCATAAAATTATTCGTTTATTGAAAAATGGATGTCGAGCTTTCTTAGCTCGTATCCGCTGATTTAAACAAAAATCGTCGGTTTTGAGCGATATTTCTATTGTTAATAAATTTCTGGCGTATTCCCAGAAGAACTTCTGGCCTACCCCGGGCGTGAAATTGAATTTTGTATCGACCTTGAACACGGTACAAAACCTATTTCAAAAGCCCATGTCGAATAGCTCTATTGAACTTGAGGAGTTAAAGACCCAGCTGCGAGGAATTGTTAGACATTGGCTTTATTAATCCTAGTACTTCTCCTTGGGGTGCTCTGTTACATTAAGTGAAGAAGAAAGATGGGAGTATCGACTTTGTATTGATTATCGGGAGTTGAATCATGTCACCATCAAAATAGGTATCCATTTACCGTATTGATGACTGTTTGACCCGATTCACAAGGCAAATTCTTTTCAAAGATTGATCTTAGTTAGGATATCACCAATTGAAGATTAGAACCGTGACATTCGAAAGGCGGCTTTGGAACTTCGATGCGGGCATTATGAATTCTAGTCGTATCCTTTGGATTGACTAATGCTCTAACGCCTTCATGGATATGATGAGCAAAGTATTCGAGGAATATTTAGATCACTTTGTGGTCGTCTTTATTGATGACATCCTTATTTATTCCAAAAGCGTGAAGATCATGAAAGCAACACTTGAGGTGACACTCCAAAAGCTTCGTGAATATAAGCTTTATGCGAGTTGAAGAAATCACGAGTTACGGCTTGAAGAAGTAGCATTCCTTGGGCGCGTGGTATCAAGTCGTGGAATATCATTGACCCGGCAAAGATTGAAAGCTATTGAAAATTGAAACAACTAAATCGATGGCCAAATGCGTAGCTTTCTCGGTTTAGGTTTGGTTATTATCGGAGATTAAGTGGAAGGATTTTCTCGAATCGCTACTCCGTTGACTCGGTGACTCGAAAAGATCTGAAAAGTTCGGTTGGAGCGAAGAATGTGAGAAGAGTTTTCAAGAACTTCGAGAGAGACTTATTTGGCACACATTACGTGATACCATCGGCTCGGAGGGATTTGTCATCTCTGATGATCTTGAGCAAAGGGTTGGGATGTGTTCTTATGCGACATGGAAAAGTTATAGCCTATGCCTCATGACAACTCGAAAGAATATGAGAGGAATTATCCTACTCGTGATCTAGAGTTAGCGGTTTGTTATCTTCTTGCTTAAAATTTGGAGGCATTACTTGTATGGGGAGAAAGTGGAGATCTTTACGGATCGTAAAAGCCTCAAATATTTCTTCACTCAAAAGGAACTCGACATCGACAACGGCGTTGGCTTGAAGCTGTTGAAAGATTATGATCGTACCATCGATACCATCACTGAAAAGCGAGCGTGGTAGGCGTGCGTTGAGTAGAAGATCGTATCAAATCTGAGTGCGTTATTGTCGTATGAGCCCGTTTTGTGTGACTTGCAAAGGATGGAGATAGAGTTAAAGACTCGAGGGACGCGTGTGATGATAAGCGAATATCTGAGTAGAGCAGACTTTAATCGATAAAGTTAAAGGCTGCTTTCAGCTGAGACACAGGTGATCGTATGAGGAAGAAGAAAGTCAAGAAGGTCTTATCTTAGGAAGCGAATCGATGAAGAAGGAATACTTGAGTCGACTCCGGACTTTGTGTTCTAACGACCACGATTTAAAGTATAATATCATGATGGGCGCCTGACACACCATTTTGCAATCCATCACAGGAGTACCAAAATGTATCGTGATATTAAATCGTACATTTTGGTGGAAGCAATATGAAGAGAGAGATAAGCGTTTGTTTATCTCGAGGTGTCTAACTTGTCAACGCGAGTTAAAGCGGAGCATCAAGTACCAAAAGGTCCATTGCAACCACTTGAAATTCCGAATGGAAGTGGGAGCACATTACCATGGATTTAGTTCTGGGTCTTCTAAGGTTTCTCGGCGTTGATGCGATTTGGGTCATTGTTGATAGATTGACCAAGTCTGCTCATTTCTTCTGAATCTGAGAAACTTATACATTGAGCGTCTTGCTGTATGTACATAAGCGAGTTGTAAAATGCATGGTATCTTGGGTATCCATAGTTTACGATCGAGACCAGAAGATTGACTTCCGCGATTTTGGGTTAGTTTGCAAAAAGCTATGAGCGCAGACTTACGATTTAGCTTCGGCGTATCATCCTCGAAGCGGACGGACGATCGGAAGGACTATTCAAACTCTTGAAGATCTATTAAGACTACGTGTCCTTGATTTGAGGGGAGTTGGGACAAGTTCTTACCATTGGTGGAGTTTTCCTCTGACAACGATTATCAAACAAATATTGGCATGGCTCCATTCGAGCGTTGTATGGAAGAAAGTGTAGTTCTCGGTATCTTTGGGATGAGGTGGGTGAAACAACGTTGTTGGGGCCGGGAGTTGAATGCGTATGACTACGGAAAAGATTGAAACGATCCGAATGACGTATAAAAACCTCACAAAATCGACAAAAAGAGTTATCTTGATCTTCGTCGAAAAGGCGTGGAATTCGATATAGGAGATCGTGTGTTGTTAAAGTTGCTCCATGGAAAGGAGTTCAAGATTTGGAAAGAGGAAAACTTAATCCTCGATTCATCGGTCCATTTTAATCCTCGATCGAGTAGGAGCGTGGCTATAGACTTCGACTTTCTGTGAAAATATGTCTCGTGTTCATAACGTTTTCACGTATCCATATTACGTAAATATGTGAAAGACCCGAACCATATTATTGAGTTAGAGCAGGACGAAATAGCGGAAGATTTGGCGTATGAAGAGGTTCTGTTCAAATTTTGGATAAGAAGGAACATATTCTACGCTCGAGTTATACCTCTCAATCGAAGTTTTGTGGAGGAACCACGATGTTGAGAAATGACTTGGGAGTTAGAATCTGAAATGAAATCAAGGTATCCTTACCTCTTGACATACCAGTCGTACCACAATTTAGAGGCGAAATTTCATAAGAAGGGAGGTTGTAAGACCCCGACTTTTATAAATAAAGATGAATTTTCTATAAATATTATTTTTGAATATTATGGAATAAATTTGATATAATGTTATAGTTGTGGGTAATATTTATAAATTTTGCAAAAGTATCAAGTTGTTATAAAATATTAGTTTGGTGGGGAATATTCTTTTTAGCGGGGAATATTAAATGCAATGACTCGATCATTGGTGGACCCCAGCGAAATTATTGTCGGATTGAAAAGCGACAAAAAATATTTTATAAAAATAACGGCGGAAATTTTCTGAATTAAAAGCTTGTTGAACTACCGGTGGTAAAAAAATGCGATGTCTGGCGTGGTTGCGTAGTAGCGCGCGGTATTGATGAAGACCGAAATTTTTTAAATAAAAGGAATTTCCTTTATTTATTATTTTGAAATAGTAAGGGTTGATTTGATTAATGTGGATAGTTAAGGGTTAAATCATGAATATTTCAAAATAAGCAGTGGTTATAAAATATTCATTTTGTCGGGGAATATTAGTTTGGTGGTGGAATATTAAATGCTTTGTCGGGAATATTAAATGCGACGGTAGCGACCGTGTGTGGGCCCATATGTGAGCGATTGGATGAAGAAAGCGACAATATAAGTTGGTTAAAAATAGCGGCGTAGTTATTCTGAGATTAAAATTGTTGGAATACCGGTGGTTAAAATCGATGTCTGGCGTGGTTGCTTGCGATGGCTTTGCGGTATTACACGATATTGTTGAATTATTGATCCTTACGTGAAAGCCTTTACTCGATAATTTTTCACGATGAATTCTTTATTCGATATTTTATTTTATTGATTCGATAATTCTTTGCGTTGATATTTTATATTATTGTTGTTCGATAATTGTCAACTTGCGTTATCTCCATTATCGGATCGATAATTCATATTATTTAAATAATATTATTAGATAGCATTATTAGCGATGTCTAGAAAGTTACATCGAGGAGAGGTTTGGTCACTAATTGCGGCGCCCGATGAGGAGAAATCCTTATCGGAAAGCCCCTTTCACAGGAGCGGCTGGTTGTCGTAATTGTGATTACGTAATATTATTTGTGAATAATTAATTATTGATTCATATGATAAAAAATATTTATTTTATGTGGATATAAATGATGGATTTATTTATGTGGTTATAAATGAAGAAATTATTGTTGAGGTGTTTTATCGGTATTTTTGCACAGTTGGAGGTATTAAAAATTAAATCGGGGTTTTTGAGATATATTGCGGGGATTATAATTTTTAATCAAATAGTTGGATTAATAGTAATTTTTGGGTATGTTATACATACATAAGTTGAGTATATGTCCACAAATTTTGAGCAGATTAAAAATGCACGAATGATTTGTTATGAATTTTAAGAGGTGTACGATTAGGAAATTAGGGTTATAATTGATTTTGGTGGAAAATTCTAGAATTGAGTGGGCCCCACTTGTGGTTGGTGAAGAAATGTGCTGAATTTTATTTCAAATGTGGTGGGTGGCAATAGTAGCGGTAAAAGCCATCGGTGGCGGTCGAAATGCCTTGGTAATTTTTAACGTTTTCTATAAATAGAAATTTAAGTTAGAATTGAAAATCACACGAAAACAAAGTTTTCTCTCTTTCTCTCTCTATATTATTGGTATATTTTGTGAGTATTTAGATACTTTGAGAGTTCTTTATTCGATCTGAAGTTTCATTCGACATCACTTGAGCCTTTCCTTAGAAATCTTGATTCTTTGAGGTAAGGGATATTATTTTTTTTTAATAATGATATTATTTCTTGATATCATTATCTTTGAAATATTGATCTGAAGTTTTTATCAAATTTGGAACTTTTTCATATCGGGGTTCTATTCATTCATGATTTCTATTCACGAGTTCTTATTCATGAGTTCTTATTCACGATTCTTATTCACGAGTCTTATTAAGCGAAGCGTGAAGATGTTTTTTGTGGAATTTCTATCTTTTGGTGTCGGATTCTTATTCATGTATCGGTCTTATTCACGTATCTGACCTTATTCACGTATCTGACACTATTCACGTATCTGACCTTATTCATAAAAAATAAAATTTCTTCTTTTTGTCCAAAATATCTATTTTGGATCTTGCTTTGATTGTATCCATGTTTTGATCATTCTTGAATTTTACACCCTTTGTGATTATTTTTGGGGTATTGTTGGACATGGATAAAACAAAGTCTGAATCCTTAATCCTTAATCCTTGTCATTTTGTTTCCTTTGGATTAGTTTCTTTAAAAATATTTTTCATCATCCTCGATCTTAAATGATGATATTATTGAATATCTTTGGCACAGTGCAGATGAATGATTTCTGAAGAATATCTTTGGCTTTTGTAGTGCAAAGATGAGCAGTGTTGAAGATGAACATTGGCTGTGTAGTGCAGATGATGAATATCTTTGGCTTAATATCTTTGGCACATAGTGCAAAGATGAGCAGTGTTTAAATGAACATGACCCGGTGATGAATATCTTTGGCTGTAGTGCAAAGATGAATATTTGATTCGAGATGTATATTGATTGTTATTCTGAGGGATAAAAGATGAGCGATGAACTTTTAAATTCATACATAGAAGATAGTAGTTTGCATTCTCTCTTTAACTCTTACAATGAATTATTATTTCATTTGCGAATATTGATTGAAAATTTGTTGTCTATTGTATTACATTAAATTTTTCCTGTTGAAGACTAACGATAATTTGTTGTATATTATCTTAGTCGTAATATTCTTCTTGAGCTAGTTGAGCTCACCCTTTTCCTTTTGTTCCATTCTTCTCGGGGGCGAGAATATAAGCGATGCAGAGTCGGGTATGGAATGAAGGTTTTAGAAAAGGATTGTTTAGTAGTCCTCACCATTTTGTAAAATAATGTATCGATAAATGTGATGAGGATTTATGTGAGTATAAATATTATACAGAAGATAATATTTGTATTTAAACTCACAGTTTCTTGTTGTAATAATAAAGTTGTAGTTGTTTACATACCGTGTATTGTGACTTCGAGAATGGGTGATGTATACTATTTTGGGGGCGTCGCGGTTGGTATCGAGCTTAGGGATATGATCTCTGGCGGAGATCGGGGAATAGAACTAGGAGGGAGGCAGTAAATCCTTGTTAGTGTGTCTACTAGCTTATTTGTTAGTTGAGTCGATATATAGGGATATTATGTGATATATTGATTTCCTTAATTAACCCTTGTTTTATGGCGGTGTTTGAGAATGTCGTGAGAATATTAACGATGGAGTAAATGAGGCCAGTGGAGATGCTGTCTTTACCAGCGAGGAGAGCGTCTGACAGTGGCAATGTTCCTCCTGTGAAACAACACCATGGAAGCGAGATGATGAGCGAGGGGATGTTTAGAAGCTTTTGCGATTCATGCACAAAATCGAGCGAGGAGACTTCGTGTTCAAAATCTGAGGAGAAATGATAGCGATTCACGGGTTATCACGACCAAGCGATTCGAAGTTGGGACCACGAATTTAAGGAAAGCGGATCCGATCATGGCGGAAACATGGGTCGAACAAATTACGAAGATATTCGATGTCTTGGGATGCGGAGAACGAAGGTTCCATTCGCCACCTTATGTTAAAATGGCGAAGCGGACTCTTGGTGGGAGTGCGTGAAGCGTACCATCCGGTACTTTTCGGCGTGTCTTGGGAGGCGTTTGAGAGACTATTTAATGACAAATACTTTCACGAAAGTGTTAAATCGTATGAAGGAAGTGGAGTTCATCAGATTAGAGCAAAACAACGTGGCGGTGTCTCGATGCGAGGCAAAGTTTGCGAGTTATCGAGTTTGCACCTCATTTGGTGGAGAATGAGGAGCGTTATGGCGGATGTTTCTTAGAGGTTTGAAACGGCGTCGTCGATATCTCATTTCTCGTAAACTTTCTCTTTATTGGATGTTGTAAGCGAGGGCTCGATTATTAGGCGAGATACTTGAAATGCGGTCGGTGAGGACCATAACGAGGATCGTACGAGAGATGGCGATCAGCGAATAATGATAACTGCGGAGAAAAGCGAATGGACGAAATGGTAACCACTCTGGTGGTAATCATGGTCGTGAAAAGCGAAGAAGCGAGTCGGGAGGAGATTTTAAAAGGAGATTTAACAGCGACTATGTGAAGGCAGCGGTCTTGCGTGACAAGCCCGGTTCTAAGGAGGAGAAACGACCACCGGTCGTATCTTCTAAAATCACGGAAAAGAGGACATATCGATCAAGCGCCCTAGCAGTTCAAGGTATGCTATAGTTGTGGAAAGGAAGGACATATCGCTTCGAATTATGCGATGGCGAAACCTAGTTCGTGAGGGCGGTGACTCGAAAAACATATCCCGAGAAAAAGTCAAAAGTCAGCGATTAGGGAAGGCGTTTGTTGTGGTTGGTCATGTCGAGGAACCCAAGCGAGGTGATCACGGGTAAAATATTTATAAATTCTTGCGAAGTTTATACCTTACTTGATCTGGGTCTTTACCCGTTCATTTATCTCTCTGCGTGTGCTCAGCGTTTAAACTTGACTCAGGAGAAATTAGACTTTGACTGTCTGTGGAAACTCAGTTTAGGAGAAACTTTCATCGCATCCTTTGTTTATAAATCTTGTTTGATTCGAGTTGGCACCATCACCTTACACATTGACCTTATCTCTTTAAAGATACTTGCTTTTGATGTGATTTTAGGGATTGATTGGTTAGCTACTCATCGTACCAAAATTGATTGTTTTAAATAAGGTTGTTAGTTTTCATATTCTAACTTGACTGTTTATGCAATTCAAACAACTAAACCATTAAAATCAATCAACTATCATATCTAATCATAAAATTTATTAGTTTATTGAAAAGCGGATGTCGAAGCTTTCTTAGCCCATGTTATGGATTTGAATAAAGACACGTCAATTTGAATAATATTCTGTTGTTATTGACTTTCTGGCGTATTTCTGAAGAACTTCCGATTACTGCCCCGAGCGTGAAGTTGAATTCTTTATTGATCTTGAACTGATACAAGCCCATTTCTAAAACCCATGTCGAATGGCTCTATTGAACTTGAGGAGTTAAAGGTCAACTACGAGGAATTGTTGGACATCGGTTTCGATTAATCTAGTACATCTCCTTGGGGTGCTCTGTTTTATTTGTAAAAAAAAAAAAGCGGGGTATCGACTTTGTATTGACTATCGGGAATTGAACCATGTCACCATCGAGAATAGGTATCCTCTACCTCGTATTGATGACTTGTTTGACCGATTCTGAGAACTGATTCTTTTCAAAAATCGATCTTAGATTACGGATATCATCGGTGAAAATTAGAAGCGAGGATATTCAAAGGCGCCTTGAGAACTTCGGTATGGGCATTATGAATTCTTAGTCGTGTCTTTCGGACTAACTAATGCTCTGCTGACTTTCATGGATATGATGAGCCAAGTATTCGAGGAATATTTGGATCGATTCGTTGTTGTCTTTATTGATGACATCCTTATATATTCAAAAAGTCGTGAAGATCATGAGCACCATTTGAAATTTGGTACTCGAAAACCGTGAAAACCAACTATATGCCAAATTGAAGAAATCGAGTTACGGCGAGAAGTAGCCTTTCTTGGGCATGTGGTGTCAAAACATGGATATCTGTTGATCCGTGAAGATTGAAGCAATCTGAAGTTAGGGAACAATAAAGTCGGTGGTGAAAATCGTAGCTTTTGAACTTAAATTGGTTATTATCGGAGATTAGTGGAAGGGTTTTCTCGAATCGCTTCTCCGTTAACTTCGGTAACTTTCGAAAGGATCTGAAATTAGTTTGGAATGAAGAATCGAGAAAAGTTTCCAAGCTTAAGAGGAGACTTATTTGGCTTGTTACAACAATACCATCTGGTTCGGATGGATTTGTTATCTCTGACGATCTTGAGCAAAGGGTTAGGATGTGTTCTCATGCAGGCGTGGGAAAGTCATAGCTTTATGCCTCGCGACGACTTAAAAAAGTATGAGAGGAATTATCCTACTTTCGTGATCTAGAGTTAGCGGCCGATCGTTCATTATTAAAAATATGGGAGCCTTTATCATATGGGGAGAAAGTGGAGATATATTGAGACCGTAAAAGCCTTAAATATTTCTTCACTCAAAAAAGAACTCGACATCTTCTGGCGTGACGTTGGCTCGAGCTATTGAAGACTACGACCACACTATTGATACCATCACGGTAAAAGCGAGCGTGGTAGGCGGCGCGTTGAGTAGAAGATCGTATCTTGAGGAGCGAGTGCGATGATGTCAAGTATCTGCGTAGAGCCCGACTTTAATAGAAAAAGTTAAGGTTGCTCGAGCCAGCAGGCAGGAGGCGATCGTATGAAGAAGAAAGTCTGAAGGAGCTATTAGGGCGAGAATTGATGAAGAAGGAATACTTGAGTCCACTCTGAGACTTTGTGTTCTAACGACTACGATTTGAAGTCTGAAGATTATGATGGAGGCACCTGATACACCATTTGCAATCCATCACGGAAATCTTAAAATGTATCGTGATCTTGACGTACATTTTGGTGGAATAATATGAAGAGAGAGATTGCAAAGTTTATCTCGATGTGTTTAACTTGCCAGCGTGTAAAGGCGGACATCTAGTACCTAAAGAATCGTTTCAACCACTTGAGATTAGGAATGGAAGTGGGAACACATTACCATGGATTTAGTTCACGGGTCTTCTACGGTTTCTCAGCGTCAATCTTATTTGGGTTATTGTTGATAGATTAACCAAATCTGCTCATTTCTTGCCGTCTGGAGACTTATTCCTTGAGCGTCTTCTTTAGTATATATGCGTAAATGAGATTGTGAGGTTGCGTGGCATGCTGTATCCATAGTTTGGATCGTGACCCAAGATTCACTTGAAGATTTTGGGTTAGCTTGCAAAAAAGCTATGAGCGCAGTTTGCGATTTAGTTGACATACCATCCCCCAAGCAGACGAGACGATCGAGAGGGGTATTCAAACTCTTGAAGATTTATTAAGACTACGTGTCCTGAGACTTGAAGGCGGTTAGGATAAGTATTTACCATTGGTGGAATTCTCCTACACAACAGCGATTATCGAGCGAAGTATAGGTGGGCTCCATTGAAGCATTATATGGGCCGAAAATGTAGTTCTCGATATGTTGGGATGAGGTGGGTGAAGCAACATTGTTGGGACTAGAGTTAAATGCGTATGACTCTGAAAAGATCGAATAATTAACAGCGTATACAAGCGGCTCAAGATCGACAAAAGAGTTATCGGATCTTCGCCGAAAGGGCGTGGAATTTAATGTAGGGGATCGTGTATTGTTGCGAGTTGCTCCATGGAAGGGAGTTACAAGATTTGGGAAGAGAGAAAGCTCGATCCACGATTTATTGGTCCATTTCAAATTCTTGGCCAGAGTAGGAAATGTAGCTATAGACTTGCGTTACCTCAAGTATGTCTCGTGTTCATAATGTGTTTCACATATCATACTTAAATAAATATGTGAAAGACCGAACCACGTTATTGAGTTAGAACCCAGGACGAGATAGCCAGAAGACTTAGCGTATGAGGAGGTACTGTCGAAGATCTTGGATAGGAAGGAGCATATCTACTGTGTGAAAATCGTACCACCACAGTTAAAGTTTTGTGTGGAGGAATCGTGCTTATAGAAAATGACACAGGAATTGGAAGCGGAAATGAAAGCGAGGTATCCTCACCTTTTGAAACACACAGAATGCGTCGTCGATTTAGAGGCGAAATTTCATAAGGAGGGAGGTTGTAAGACCAAAAATTTTTTAAATAAAAGGAATTTCCTTTATTTATTATTTTGAAATAGTAAGGGTTGATTTGATTAATGTGGATAGTTAAGGGTTAAATCATAAATATTTGAAAATAAGCAGTGGTTATAAAATATTCATTTTGTTAGGGAATATTAGTTTGGTGGTGGAATATTAAATGCTTTGTCGGGGAATATTAAATGCGACGGTAGCGACCGTGTGTGGGCCCATGTGAGCGATTGGATGAAGAAAGCGACAAATATAAGTTGGTTAAAAATAGCGGCGTAGTTATTCTGAGATTAAAATTTGTTGGAATACCGGTGGTTAAAATCGATGTCTGGCGTGGTTGCCGCGATGTAGCACGGTATTACGCGATATTGTTGAATTATTGATCCTTACGTGAAGGCCTTTTCGATAATTTTTCACGATGAATTCTTGTTCGATATTTTATTTTATTGATTCGATAATTCTTTGCGTTGATATTTTATATTATTGTTGTTCGATAATTGTCAACTTGCATTATCTCCATTATCGGATCGATAATTCATATTATTTAAATAATATTATTAGATAGCATTATTGGCGATGTCTAGAAAGTTACATCGAGGAGGGTTTGGTCACTAATTGCGGCGCCCGATGAGGAGAAATCCTTATCGGAAAGCCCTGCTTTCACAGGAGCGGCTGGTTGTCATAATTGTGATTACGTAATATTATTTGTGAATAATTAATTATTGATTCATATGATAAAAAAATATTTATTTTATGTGGATATAAATGATGGATTTATTTATGTGGTTATAAATGAAGAAATTATTGTTGAGGTGTTTTATCGATATTTTACAGTTGGAGGTATTAAAAATTAAATCGGGGTTTTGAGATATATTGCGGGGATTATAATTTTTAATCAAATAGTTGGATTAATAGTAATTTTTGGGTATATTATACATACATAAGTTGAGTATATGTCCACAAATTTTGAGCAGATTAAAAATGCACGAATGATTTGTTATGAATTTTAAGAGGTGTACGATTAGGAAATTAGGGTTATAATTGATTTTGGTGGAAAATTCTAGAATTGAGTGGGCCCCACTTGTGGTTGGTGAAGAAATGTGCTGAATTTTATTTCAAATGTGGTGGGTGGCAATAGTAGCGAGTAAAACCATCGGTGGGTGGCGTCGAAATGCCTTGGTAGAAAACATTTTCTATAAATAGAGAAATTTAAGTTAGAATTGAAAATCACACGAAACAAAGTTTCTCTTTTTCTCTCTATATTATTGGCGTATTTTGTGAGTATTTAGATACTTTGAGAGTTCTTTGTTAGATCTGAAGTTTCATTCGACATCACTTGAGCCTTTCCTTAGAAATCTTGATTCTTTGAGGTAAGGGATATTATTTTTTTTTAAATGATATTATTTCTTGATATCATTATCTTTGAAATATTGATCTGAAGTTTTATCAAATTTGGAACTTTTTCATGTCGGGTTCTTATTCATGAGTTCTTATTCACGAGTTCTTATTCATGAGTTCTTATTCACGATTCTTATTCACGAGTCTTATTAAGTGAAGCGTGAAGATGTTTTTTTGTGGAATTTCTATCTTTTGGTGTCGGATTCTTATTCATGTATCTCATTCTTTATTCACGTATCTGACCTTATTCACGTATCTGACCTTTATTCACGTATCTGACCTTTATTCATGAAAAAAATAAAATTTCTTCTTTTTGTCCAAAATATCTATTTTGGATCTAAACTTTGATTGTATCCATGTTTTGATCATTCTTGAATTTTACACCTTTGATTATTTTTGGGGTATTGTTGGACATGGATAAAACAAAATCTGAATCCTTAATCCTTAATCCTTGTCATTTTGTTTCCTTTGGATTAGTTTCTTTAAAATATTTTTCATCATCCTCGGTCTTAAATGATGATATTATTGAATATCTTTGGCACATAGTGCAAAGATGAATGATTTCTGAAGAATATCTTTGGCTGTAGTGCACAATGATTCTGAAGAATATCTTTGGCTTTAGTCTGAGATGAGCAGTGTTGAGATGAACATGGCCAGGTGATTAATATCTTTGGCTGTAGTGCAAAGATGAGCAGTGTTTAAATGAACATGACCCGGTGATGAATATCTTTGGCTGTAGTGCAAAGATGAATATTTGATTCGGATGTATATTGATTGTTATTCTGAGGATAAAAGATGAGCGATGAACTTTTAAATTCATACATAGAAGATAGTAGTTTGCATTCTCTACTTAACTCTTACAATGAATTATTATTTTTCATTGCGAATATTGATTGAAAATTTGTTGTCTATTGTATTACATTAAATTTTCCTGTTGAAGACTAACGATAATTTGTTGTATATTATCTTAGTCGTAATATTCTTTCTTGAGCTAGTTGAGCTCACCCTTTTCCTTTTGTTCCATTCTTCTCGGGAGGCGAGAATATAAGCGAGTGCAGTCGGGTATGGAATGAAGGTTTTAGAAAGGATTGTTTAGTAGTCCTCACCATTTTGTAAAATAATGTATCGATAAATGTGATGAGGATTTATGTGAGTATAAATATTATGCAGAAGATAATATTTGTATTTAAACTCACAGATTTCTTGTTGTAATAATAAAGTTGTAGTTGTTTACATACCGTGTATTGTGACTTCGAAATGGGTGATGTATACCTATTTGGTTATAAATAACTTTTCACGATTAATTCTTTATTCGATATTTTATTTTATTGATTCGATAATTCTTTAATTTTTGATATTTTATATTATTGTTGTTTGATAATTGTCCTTTGTGCCTTTGATGTTTTCCCATTATCGGATCGATAATTCATATTATTTGAATAATATTATTAGATAACATTATTGGCGATGTCTAGAAAGTTACATCTAGGAGAGGTTTGGTCACTAATTGCGGCGCCCGATGGGAGATCCTTATTGGAAAGCCCCTGCTCTTTCTGAGGAGCGACTGGTTGTCATAAATGTGATTACGTAATATTATTTGTGAATAATTAATTATTGATTCATATGATAAGGAAATATTTATTTTATATGAATATAAATGATGGATTTATTTATGTGGTTATTAATGAAGGAATTAATGTTGAGGTGTTTTATCGGTATTTTTATCGGATTGGAGGTATTAAAAATCAAATCGGGGTTTTGAGATATATTATATGGGGGTTATAATTTTTAATCAAATAGTTGGATTGTTGTAATTTTTGGGTATGTTATACATACATAAGTTGAGTATATGTCCACAAATTTTGAGCAGATTAAAAATGCACGAATGATTTGTTGTGAATTTTAAGAGGTGTCGGATTAGGAAATTAGGTTTATAATTGATTTTGGTGGAAAATTCTAGAATTGAGTGGGCCCCCACTTGTGGTTGGTGAAAAAATGTGCTGAATTTTATTTCAAATGTGGTGGGTGGCAATAGTAGCGAGTAAAAAGCCATCGGTGTTGGCAGTCGAGTCTGCTTGGTATTAACATTTTCTATAAATAGAGGTTAAGTTAGAATTGAAAATCACACGAAACAAAGTTTTCTCTCTTTCTCTCTCTATATTATTGGCGGCGTATTTTGTGAGTATTTAGATACTTTGAGAGTTCTTTGTTAGGTCTGAAGTTTCATTCGACATCACTTGAGCCTTTCCTTAGAAATCTTGATTCTTTGAGGTAAGGGATGTTATTTTTTTCTCGAATGATATTATTTCTTGATATCATTATCTTTGAAATATTGGTTGGAACTTTTATCAAATTTGGAACTTTTTCATGTCGGGGTTCTTATTCATGAGTTCTTATTCACGAGTTCTTATTCATGAGTTCTTATTCACGAGATTCTTATTCACGAGTCTTATTAAGCTGAAGCGTGAAGATGTTTTTTGTGGAATTTACATCTTTTGGTGTCGGAGATTCTTATTCACGTTATCTGGCCTTTATTCACGTATCTGACCTTATTCACGAATCGGCACTATTCATAGAAAAAATGAAAATTTTTTCTTTTAAATCTAAAATATCTATTACGGATACTAGCTTTGATTGTATCCGTGTTTTGATCATTCTTGAATTTTACACCTTATGATTATTTTTGAGGTATTTTTGGACATGGATAAAACAAAAAATACGAATCCTTAATCCTTAATCCTTGTCATTTTGTTTCCTTTGGATTCGTTTCTTTAAAAATATTTTTCATCATCCTCGGTCTTAAATGATGATATTATTGAATATCTTTGGCTTTGTGGTCACAAGATGAATGATTTCTGAAGAATATCTTTGGCACATGTGCAATATGAGATGAGCGATGTTTAAATGAACATAATGAAGTGATGAATATCTTTGGCCTTTAGTGCAAAGATGAGCAGTGTTTAAATGAACATGGCCGGTGATGAATATCTTTGGCCTTTAGTGCAAAGATGAGCAGTGTTGAGATGAACATGTGGAATTGATGAATATCTTTGGCTGTAGTGCAAAGATGAATATTTGATTTGAGATGAATATTGATTGATGTTCTGAGGGGATAAAATATTGATGATGAATTTTTTAAATTCATAGATTATAGTAGATTTCATTCTCTACGTAACTCTTACATGAATTATTATTTCATTGCGAATATTGATCTGAAACTTGTTGTCTATTGTATTACATCAGATTTTTCCTGTTGTTGAGACTAACGATAATTTGTTGTATATTATCTTAGTCATAACATTCTTCTTTGGGCTAGTTGAGCTCACCCTTTTCCTTGTTGTTCCATTTTTCTTCTCGGGAGGCGAGAATGTAGCGAGTCTTAGTCGGGGTATGGAATGAAGGTTACAGAGAGAGTTGTTTAGTAGTCCTCACCATTATTGTAAAATAATGTATCGATAAATGTGATGAGGATTTATTTGAGTATAAATATTATCTAGAAGATAATATTTGTATTTAAACTCACGATTTTATTGTTGTGATAATAAAGTTGTAGTTGTTTACGTACCATGTATTTGGCGACTCGAGAATGGGTTGGATGGAATGGACCTATTTTGGGCGTCACGGTTAATATCGAGCTTAGGGATATGATCTCTGGCGGAGATCGGGGAATAGAACTAGGAGGGAGAGGCGAGTAAATCCTTGCTTGAGTGTGTCTACTAAGCTTATTTGTTGGTTGGTCGGTATATATAGGGATATTATGTGATTGATTTCCTTAATTAACCCTTGTTTTATGGCGATGTTGAGAATGTCGTTGAGAATATTAATAGTGGTGTAAATGAGGCCAGTGGAGATGCACATCTTTAACAGCGAGGAGAGCGTGCAGCAGGTGGCAATGTACCTCCTGTGAATAACACCAGCTGACGGATGATGAGCGAGGGGATGTTTAGAAGCTTTTTGCGGTTCATGCAAAATCGGGGCGAGGAGACTTCGTGTTCAAAATCTGAGGAGGAGATGATAGCAATTCACGGGTGGTCACGTGAAAGCGATTCGAAGTTGGGACCACGAGTGCAGGAAAGCGGATCCGATCATGGCGGAAACACATGGGTCAAAACAAATTACAAGATATTCGATGTCTTGGGATGCGAAGAAGAACGAAAGTTCCATTCGCTACTTTTATGTTAAAATGGCGAAGCGGATTCTTGGTGGGAATACGTGAAGCGTACCCGTCAATTTGCCTTCGGCGTATCGTGGGAGCGTTTGAAAGCAGTTCGATAACAAGTACTTCCACGAAAGTATTAAATCGTATGAAGGAAGTGGAGTTTATTAGATTGGAAGCGAAATAACATGGCGGTGTCCCGATGCGGCGAAGTTTGCGGAGTTATCGAGTTTGCACCTCATTTGGTGGAGAATGAGGAGCGTTATGGCGGATGTTTACGAGGTTTGAAACCCGGCGTCGTCGATATCTCATTTCTCGTAAATTTTCTCTCTGACCGGATGTTGTAAGCGAGGGCTCGGTTGTTAGGCGAGATAACGATACGTTCAATGAGGGACCATAACGAGGATCATACCAAAGATAGCGATCATCGAATAACGATAACCGGTGGAGAAAGAAGAATACGGACAAAGCGGTAACCACTCTGTGGTAATCGTGGCCATGAAAATAGAAGAAGCGAGTTGGGAGGAGATTTTAAAAGAGGAGATTCAACAGCGACCGTGTGAAGAGCGTCGGCGCCCGATGTGGCTGGTTCGAAGGGAGAGAAAGACCATCGGTCGTATATTTACAAATCTTGGGAAGAGGACATATCATTGAGCGCCTGACAGATTAAGGTATGCTATAATTGTGGAAAAGAAGGACATATCGCTCGAGTTTATGCGATATCGAAACCCTAGTCCGGCGAGAATGGTGACTCGAAAGGATGTCCCGAAAAAGTCAAAAGTCAGCGATTCTGGAAGGCGTTTGTGCGTGGCCGGTCAAAATCTGAGGAACGAGCGAAGTTAGCACGGGTTAGTTAATTATAAATTCTTGCGAAGTTTATACCTTACTGAATCTGGGTTCTACCCATTCTTTTATCTCTCTTGCTTTGCGCTCAGCGTTTGAACTTGACTACGGAGAAATTAGACTTTGACTTATTTATGGAGACTCAGTTTAGGAGAAACTTTCATTACATCCGTTGTTTAAAAATCTTGTTTGATTCAAGTTGGCACTATCACATTACACATTAACCTTATTTCTTTAGAGATATTTGCTTTTGATGTGATTTTAAGGTTAACTACTCATCGTACCAAAATTGATTGCTTTTGTAAGGTTGTTAGTTTTCATATTCTAAGCAACTTTGTTATTGAATTCAAGCAATCAAACCATTGTAGTCAAACATTTTCATATCAAGCCATGAAGTCGTTCGTTTATTACGGATGTCGAGTTTTTCTTAGTCCGTGTTATGGATTTGAATAAAGACACGTCGATTTGAATAATATTCTTGTTGTTATTGATTTTTCTGGCGTATTTCTGAAGAATTTCTTGGCTTACTCCCAAAACGATATTAAATTTTGTATCGACTTTGAACCCGGTACAAAACTCATTTCTAAAATCTCATATCGAATGGCTCTATTGAACTTGAGGAGTTAAAAATTCAACTATAAATTTGGTACACGAGCCTTTATCTTGTGACTTCCTTTGTGGAATTCACTAAGCGAGACTCTCTGTAGGGGACGTCGTATTAGATGCGATAGTAAAGCGATAGGTGTCATTGTGACGTCTTATCGAAGATTGGGATATGAGTCGCGATTGAGGAACAACTAAATCGATGTCGAAATCGTAGCTTTAGAAGCTTAGTTGGTTATTATCGGAGATTCGTTGAAGGATATTCTCGAATCGCTATTCCATTATCGTATGGTGACTCGTAGAGATACAAAATTCGAATGGAAGCGAGGAATGTGGGAAGAGCTTGAAGAACTTCGAGAGGAGACTCATTTAGACACGTGTTACGACCATGCCCATCTGGAAAAGCGAGCGTGGTAGGCGGCGTGTTGAGTAGAAGATCGTATCTGAATCTGAGTGCGATATTATCAAAGACTCATTTAATTATAATATACAAATAATAGAGATGGAGATGAAAACTCTAGGTACCCGCGTGATGATATCTGATGCGTGATGATATCTGAGTATAATCGACTTTAATCGATAAAGTTAAAAGGCTATTCAAGCTACACGGGGGGTGATGAATTTGAAGAAGGAGGTCTGAAGTTGTTATTTTAAAAGAGAGAATCGGTGAGGTGAGGAAAGCTCGAACCTTGATTTATTAATCCATTTGAAATTCTCGATCGAATAGGAGCGTAGCTATAGACTCGTTTACCACCAAGTATGGCGGCGTGTTCATAGCGTTTTTCACGTGTCGATGTTACGTAAATATGTGGACGACCCGAAACACGTCATTGAGTTAGAAACCGGACGAGATAGCGAAGACTTAACGTCTGAGGAGGTACTGTCGAAGATTTTGTAGAGGAAAGAACATGACCTATGTCTGGGGTTATACCATAAGTTAAAGTTTTGTGGAGAAACCATCTTATTGAGGAAATGACACAGGAGTTGGAAAGCGAAAATGAAAGCGAGTATCTTTACCTTTTGAAACACAGTGTCGTCGTCGATTTCGAGGCGAAATTTCATAAGGAGGGAGGTTGTAAGACCAAAATTTTTTAAATAAAAAGGAATTTCCTTTATTTATTATTTTGAAATAGTAAGGGTTGATTTGATTAATGTGGATAGTTAAAGGGTTAAATCATGAAATATTTCAAAATAAGCAGTGGTTATAAAATATTCATTTTTGTCGGGAATATTAGTTTGGTGGTGGAATATTAAATGCTTTGTCGGGAATATTATATTAAATGCTTTGTGGTATTTAAATGCGACCGTGACCATGTATGGCCCCCCATGCGAGCGATTGGATGAGGAAAGCAGCAAAAGTTTGGGTGGTTATAAATAACGGGCGTAGTTATTCTGAGATTAAAATTGTTGGAATACCGGGTGGTTAAAATCTGATGTCTGGCGTGGTTGCGCGATGGCACTTGCGGTATTACCGCAGTATTGTTGAATTATTGATCCTTACGTGAAGATGGCCTTTACTCGATAATTTTCCACGATGAATTCTTGTTCGATATTTTATTTTATTGATTCGATAATTCTTTGCGTTGATATTTTATATTATTGTTGTTTGATAATTGTCATTTGCCTGATATTTCCCATTATCGGATCGATAATTCATATTATTTGAATAATATTATTAGATAACATTATTGGCAATGTCTAGAAAGTTACATCTAAGGAGAGGTTTGGTCACTAATTGCGGCGCCCGATGAGGAGATCCTTATTGGAAAGCCCTGCTCTTTCACAGGAGCGACTGGTTGTCATAAATGTGATTACATAATATTATTTGTGAATAATTAATTATTGATTCATATGATAAGGAAATATTTATTTTATATGAATATAAATGATGGATTTATTTATGTGGTTATTAATGAAGGAATTAATGTTGAGGTGTTTTATCGGTATTTTATCGGATTGGAGGTATTAAAAATCAAATCGGGGTTTTGAGATATATTATTGGGGTTATAATTTTTAATCAAATAGTTGGATTGTTGTAATTTTTGGGTATGTTATACATACATAAGTTGAGTATATGTCCACAAATTTTGAGCAGTTAAAAATGCACGAATGATTTGTTATGAATTTTAAGAGGTGTCGGATTAGGAAATTAGGTTTATAATTGATTTTGGTGGAAAATTCTAGAATTGAGTGGGCCCCACTTGTGGTTGGTGAAAAAATGTGCTGAATTTTATTTCAAATGTGGTGGGTGGCAATAGTAGCGAGTAAAAGCCATCGGTGTGGCGAGTCAAAATGCCTTGGTAATTTAACATTTTCTATAAATAGAGGCTTAAGTTAGAATTGAAAATCACACGAAACAAAGTTTTCTCTCTTTCTCTCTCTATATTATTAGGCGTATTTTGTGAGTATTTAGATACTTTGAGAGTTCTTTGTTGATTACAAGTTTCATTCGACATCACTTGAGCCTTTCCTTAGAAATCTTGATTCTTTGAGGTAAGGGATGTTATTTTTTTCTCGTAATGATATTATTTCTTGATATCATTATCTTTGAAATATTGATGGAACTTTTTATCAAATTTGGAACTTTTTCATATCGGGGTTACTTCTTATTCATGAGTTCTTATTCACGAGTTCTTATTCATGAGTTCTTATTCACGAGTTCTTATTCACGAGTCTTATTAAGTGAAGCGTGAAGATGTTTTTTGTGGAATTTCTATCTTTTGGTGTCGAGATTCTTATTCACGTGTCTCGGCCTTATTCACGTATCTGACACTATTCACGAATCGACCTATTCATCATAAAAAATGAAAATTTTTCTTTTAAATCTAAAATATCTATTACGGATACTAGCTTTGATTGTATCCATATGTTTTGATCATTCTTGAATTTTACACCACTATGATTATTTTGAGGTATTGTTGGACATGGATAAAACAAAGTACGAATCCTTAATCCTTAATCCTTGTCATTTTGTTTCCTTTGGATTCGTTCTTTAAAAATATTTTTCATCATCCTCGGTCTTAAATGATGATATTATTGAATATCTTTGGCTTTGTAGTCTGAAGATGAATGATTCTGAAGAATATCTTTGGCACATAGTGCAAAGATGAAATGAATGATTCTGATGAATATCTTTGGCTTTTGTAGTGCAAAGATGAGCGGTGTTTAAATGAACATAATATGATGAATATCTTTGGCCTTAGTGCAAAGATGAGCAGTGTTTAAATGAACATGATGAAGGCCGATGAATATCTTTGGCCTTTAGTGCAAAGATGAGCAGTGTTGAGATGAACATGGCCGATTGATGAATATCTTTGGCACAGTGCAAAGATGAATATTTGATTTGAGATGAATATTGATTGATGTTACGAGGGATAAAATATTGATGATGGGCTTGTTAAATTCATAGATTATAGTAGATTTCATTCTCTACGTAACTCTTACATGAATTATTATTTCATTGCGAATATTGATGCGAAACTTGTTATCTATTGTATTACATCAGATTTTTCCTGTTGGAGACTAACGATAATTTGTTGTATATTATCTTAGTCGTAACATTCTTCTTTGGGCTAGTTGAGCTCACCCTTTTCCTTGTTGTTCCATTTTTCTTCTCGGGGAGGCGAGAATGTAGCGAGTCTTAGTCGGGGTATGGAATGAAGGTTACAGAGAGAGTTGTTTAGTAGTCCTCACCATTATTGTAAAATAATGTATCAATAAATGTGATGAGGATTTATTTGAGTATAAATATTATCTAGAAGATAATATTTGTATTTAAACTCACAGTTTATTTGTTGTGATAATAAAGTTGTAGTTGTTTACCCGTGTATTTGGCGACTCGAGAATGGGTTGGATGGAATGGACCTATTTTGGGGTCGTCATGATAAAATAAACAAATTATCAATTTTAAATCAATAAATTGCAATGACAATAATAATAATTCATTTAAGAGTTAAGTAGAGAATGCAAACTACTAAACTTCTTATGTATGAATTTAAAAGTTCATCGTCTATCCTTTATCCATAACATCAATCGATATACATACGAATCAAATATTCATCTTTGCACTACGGGCGAAGATATTCATCGATTAATCATATTCATCTCTAAACACTGTTCATCTTTGCACTACTGGCGAAAGATATTCTTGAAAATCATTCA
Source organism: Panax quinquefolius (assembly GCA_020205615.1). Lineage (NCBI taxonomy): Eukaryota > Viridiplantae > Streptophyta > Magnoliopsida > Apiales > Araliaceae > Panax > Panax quinquefolius. The sequence goes on from CM035156.1 coordinate 11,504,046, forward strand.
TCTTTGCAAATCTTCTGGGCCAAAGATATTCCATAATATCATCATTTAAGGCGAGGATGATGAAAATATTTTAAAAGCGAATCCGATTGAAACAAAATGACAAGGATTAAGGATTAAGGATTAAGGATTAAGTACTTTGTTTTATCCATGTCCAAAATACCTCAAAAATAATCATAGTGGTGTAAAATTCAGAATGATCAAAACATGGATCTGATCAAAGCTAGTATCCGAATAGATATTTTGACAAAAGAAGAAATTTTATTTTTTGATTGAATAATGTAAGTATCACGAATAATAGTGGTATTATTGAATAGTCTTTATCGTGAATAGTAACTCAAACACCAAAAGATAGAAATTCCAAAAAAACATCTTCACGTGTGAATAGTAACTTTGAATGAATAGTAACTCGTGAATAGTAACTAGTGAATAGTAACTCGTGAATAGCAACCAATAGTTCAAATTTGATAAAGTTCCAAATTTGATAAAAGTTCCGATCAATATTTGACATAATGATATTGAAGAAATAATATCATTTGAAAAAAAATAATATCCACTTACCTCGAAAGATCGATCTTACAAATTTGAAACAGGATATATAGTCTATGACTTGAACTTGCATAGTATATAGAATACTCAAAGTATACTCAAAATACTCACAAGAATAAACTCGATAATATAGAGAAAAACTTGATTTACGGTGTGATTTTCAATTAAACTAAGCACCTTATTTATAGGAAATTCTTTAGAACACAAAAGCGAAAATTTAATATAATATTAATATATATTATACAAATTTTCCTTAGCCCTTTGGAAATCTGAAACACCAGCCACACATGTTAATGATGTCCAAAAAATAAAAAAAACGTTTTCTTAAAAAAAATAATTTAAACTTCCAAAAATCAATTATTTGAACTTGAACTTTCATAATTCATAATAAATAGCCCTTTTATCAGAAAATTCGAATCTCGCGAGTTTTTATAGGAAATTCAATTCTCTACAACTTTGCGAGAGAAAGTTTTCCAAATTCCAAACAGAAATTGGCCAAAAATCCTGAGCAGGCGATTTTACAAATATATAATCAAATTTCGATCGATAAATGGGGTCCATGACATGTTTAACATGTTTTAAACATTTATTGCAACAAAAATACTCTTCCTCCTCGTATACTCATATATCCCACATTAGATTGTAAAAATATCACCATTATTATATTATTAAAATATAATAATATATTTAAATGAATTATTTTATCGAAAAAGATAAAATTTCAATTTTCAACAATTGTCACATTAAAAATTTTTCTCCATCTATATCCACATAAAATCAATATTTTCTTCATCATATGAATCAATAATTAATTATTCACAAATAATATTACGAAATCACAATATTGACGAGGCGGTTTCAGGAAAGAGGGCTTTTCGATAAAATTTCTCTCTTCTTGGCCTTGATTAGGTGACCAAACCTCTCCTTAGACGAAACTTTCTAGACATTGCCAATAATGTTATCTAATAATATTATTGGATAATATGAATTATTGCTTCGATAATGAAAAATCTTGTGTAATGACAATTATTGAAACAACGATAATATAAAATATCAATATGACAATTATTAAATCGATAAAATAAAATCTTGAGCGATTAATTCTGTAACCATTATTGAGTAGTGCCTTATTCTACGTAAGAATCGATAATTGGTGCGCGATCTGGTGTCTTCTTGTGTTTTAACCCACAAGAGTATTTTAACGATATTAACTTGATAACAACTTCTGTTGTTATTTTTAAACAACTTATATTTGTCGTTTTCTTCATCGATAAACTTTCCGTTATGGGGCCCACACATGGGCTGTGCGTAAATGTCACGAATATTCCCAAAGCGATCTGAATATTCCACGACCAACGAATATTCCCAAACAATGATGAATATTTTATAACCACTTGCTTATTTTGAAATATTTGCGTATTTTACCCTAACTATCCACATTAATCAAATCAACCCTTACTTATTTCAAAATAATAAATAGAAAATTAAATTTCATTAATAATAAGTTGGGGTCTTCTGACCTCCCTCCTTATGAAATTTAATCCTCGAAATTGGCGTACGTACACAGTGTTTGAAAAGGTGAGGATACCTCGCTTTCATTTAGTTTCAATTCGGGTCATTTCCTCTATATAGCATGATTCCTCCACAAAAACTTTAACTTGTGGTATGACCTTTCTTGGCGTGGGACATGCTCCTTCTATCCAAAGATCTTGGCGGTACCTCCTAAATACGTTAAGTCTTGGCTATCTCGTCCGGTTCTAACTTCTATAGCGTGGTTGGGTCTTTCACATATTCTGAAAATCTGAGATATGAAACACATTATGAACACGAGACATACTCGAGGAGATAACAGCAATCTATAGGCTACATTTCTACTTTCGGTCGAGAATTTGAAATGGACCCGATAAATCGTGGATTGAGCTTTCCTCTCTTCCCCGAATCTTGTAACTCCGCTTCCATGGAAGCGACTCATGACAATCATGATCCCCTACACTAAATTCCCGTCCTTTCGATGAAGATCCGCATAACTCTTTTGTCGATCTTGTCTTGGTTTGTATCGTTGTCGAATCATTTGGATCTTTTAGGTGAGTCAATACGTCTTAACTTCGGGTCCCAACAATGTTGCTTCACCCACCTCGTCCCAACATATTGGAGAAGCGACATTTTTCGTCCATATAATGCTTGAATGGAGCCACACTTTATACTTGCACGATAAGCTGTTGTTGTAGGAGAATTCCACCGATGGTAAATACTTATCCCAAGCGCCCTTGAAGTCTAGGACCACGAGTCTTAATAGATCTTGAGAGTTTGAATAGTCCTCTACGATTGTCCGTCCAGTTTGGGGATGGTATCTTAGAACTAAATCGTAAATCCGTGCCCGTAGCTTTTTGCAAGCTAACCCAAAATCTTGAAGTGAATCTTGGGTCACGCGATCCGAAACTATGGATCTTGGCATGCCATGCAACCTCCTGATCTCATTCACGTACATCTAGCAAGGCGTTCGAGGAATAAGTCTCCGTGTCGGCGAAAATGAAGCGGACTTGGTTAATCTATCAACAATAACCCAAATAGCATTGATGCCTTGAAAGCCGTAGGAAGACCCGTAATGCGAAATCCATGGTAATGTGTTCCCACTTCCATTTGAAATCTCAGTGGTTCTGCGGACCCTTAGGTACCAGATGCTCACCTTTACGTTGACAAGTTAAACACATTGAGATAAACTTTGCAATCTCTCTCTTCGTATTGTTCCACCAAAATGTATGTAGAAGATCACGATACATTTAGTACTTCGAGGATGGATTGCAAATGGTGTATTGTGTTGCCTCCATCGTAATCTTGTACTTGAAATCAGTCGTTAGGAACCTGAAAGTCTAGAGTGGACTCGAAGTATTCCTTCTTCATCAATTCTAAACTTAGGAATAGCTCCTTCTTGTACTTTCTTCTTAAATACGCATCGACTCAAGATTGGTGGCTTGAAGCGACCTTAACTTTTCTATTAAAGTTGGCTCTGTCGTATACTTGACATCATCGCTTTTCGTTCCGCGTATGATCTTCTACTTTCGCGCGTCATTTCTACCGTTAAACTTTTCGGGATGGTATTGAATAGTGTGGTATTAGTCTTTCGATAGCTCGAGCAGCGTCATTTGCTTAGCGTGTTGAGTTCTTTTTGAGTGAAGAAATATTTAAGGCTTTTATGGTGCGAATATATCTCCACTTTCTCCCCGTATAGATAGTGCCTCCGTATCTTTAGCGCCTTAGCATTTCTTTGCTGACTCTAGATCATGAGTAGGATAATTCCTCTCATACTCTTTAAGTTGTCGCGAGGCATAGGCTATGACTTTCCCGTTGCATGAGAACACATCCCTAACCCTTTGCACGAAGCATCGGCATGAGATAACAAATCCATCAGAACCGGATGGTATTGTTAGAAACAGTCTTAGAAATAAGTCTCTCTTAAGCTCTTGGAAACTCTTCTCGCGTTCTTGGCTCCCAAGCGAATTTTGTATCCTTCGAGTTAGGCGAGTTAATGGAGTAGCGATTAGAAAAACCCTTCCACGAATCTCCGATAATAACCGGTAAGCCCAAAAAGCTCGTCTTGATCACAAACTTGGTTGCTCCCACTTTGTATTGCTTGATCTTGTTTGGGATCAGCGGATACTCCATGTTTTGACACCACGTGCCCGAGGAATGCTACTTCCTCGAAGCGAACTTCGCATTTCTTCAATTTGGCATATAGTTTGTTTTCCACGAAGCCTTTGGAGTACCGACTTCAAATGGTGCTCATGATCTTCATGACTTTTGGAATATATGAGGATGTCATCAATAAAAACAACAACAATTGATCCAATATTCCTTGAATACTCGGTTCATCATATCCATGAAAGCCGCGAGGAGCATTAGTTAGTCAGAAAGACATGACTAAAATTCATAATGCCCATCCGGGAGTTACGAAGGCGATCTTTGGAATATCCTCGATTCTAATCTTGGTGATGATATCGAGCGAAGATCGATTTTTGAAAAGAATTGTGCCCTTACAATTGGTCGAACAAGTCATCAATCGAGGTAGAGGATACCTATTCTTGATGGTGACATGGTTCGATTCCGATAGTCGATACAAAAATCGCATACTCCGTCTTTCTTCTTTCTGAATAAAGCAGGAGCACCCCGAGGAGATGTCTTGGGGCCAGATGAAGCCGATGTCCAACAATTCACATGGTTGGACCTTTAACTCTGAAGTTCAATAGGAGCCATTCGATATGGGGTTTTAGAAATGGGCTTTGTACGGGTTGAAGATCGATAAAAATTGACTTCACGTTACGGGGTAGGCAAGGAAGTTCTTGAAATCGTCGGAAAATCGATAACAACGGGAATATTATTCAAATTTGGCGTGTCTTTATTCAAATCCATAACATGGGCTAAGAAAGCTTGACATCCGTTTTTAATAAGCGAATAGCTTTATGATTAGATATGATGATGATTGATTTTAATGGTTTAGTTGCTTGAATTAAATACAACGGGTTGGTTAGGAATATGAAAACTATGACCTTACGAAAACAATCAATTTTGGCATGATGAGTAGTTAACGATCAATCCTAAAATCACATCAAAAGCAAGTATCTTTAAAGAGATAAAATTCACGGGTAAGGTGATGGTGCCACTTGAATCAAACAAGATTTATAAGCGAGTGGATGTGATGAAAGTTTCTCTAACGGAGTTTCCACGAGATAGGTCAAAGTCTAATTTCTCGGTCGAGTTTAAGCGTTGAGCACATGCGGGAGATAAATGAATGGGTATACCGGTATCAAGTAAAGGTATAAACTTGCGAAATTTATAAATAAACTTACCCGTGATCACCTCGTTTGGGTTCCTCGCATTTTGACCGATCACAACAAACCTTCTTCCGGAATCGTTGACTTTGACTTTTACGGGACGATCTTTTGAGTCATTGTCCCCATTGAACTAGGTTTATTCTGCGTCTGATCTCGGCGATATGTCCTTCCTTTCCACAATTATAGCATACCTTGAAGCTGTTGTGGGCGGTTTGGGTGATATGTCCCTCTTTCCGCATTTATAGCATATAATGGGTGGTGGTTCTCTCTCCATAGAACCGATTCTTTGCTTAGTGCCTTTATCGTCTTCACATAGTCATTGTTAAATCTCCTCTTTTAAAAATCTCCTCTGACTCGCTTCTTACATTTTCATGGCCATGATTACCACCGGAGTGGTTACCATTTTTGTCCGTCTGTTTCTTTCTCCATTTGGTTATCATTATTACATTGGCTTTATATCTACAATACGATCCACGGTTGTGGTCCTCTCGTTGAACGTACTCGTTATCTCGCTTTCTAATAATTGAGCCACATTTGAACATCTGAATAGAGAAAAAGTTTATGAGAAATGAGATATTGGCGTATCTTAGGGTTTCAAACCTCTCAAAACATCCGCGTCATCGTTCCTCATTCTCCACCAATGAGGTCTGAACACGGATAACTCTCTATGAAACTTTGCCTCGTCTTTGAGACAAATCGTCGTGTTGTTTTGTTCTAATCGATGAACTCCACTTCCTTCCGTATAGCGAACACTTTCGGAAAGTATTTGTCATTAAATAATTCTGAAATGTCTCCCAGAGACATCTTTGAGTCTTGTTTGGATGGAGTGCAACTTCACAGACTCCCACCGATGATGCTGCCTCGCCCACGGAACATAAAGGTGGCGAATGGAACCTTCTGTTCTCAAATGCATCCCAGACATCGAATATCTTGGTAATTTGTTTGACCCGTGTTTCATGGTGATCGGATCGGCTTTCCCTTAAATTACGGTGGTCCCGACTCTTTGAACTTGCTTGGTTGTGACAACCCGGTAATTCTTATCATTTCCTCCTGTATTTTGAACACGAGTCTCCTAAATGCGATTTTGCGTGAGCTATGCAAAAAGCTTCTAAACATCCCTCGTTCATCATCTGCTTTCGGTGGTGTTGTTCACGGGAGGAACATTGCCCGACTGTTGCGTTCTCCTCGTTGGTGAAATCTGAGCGTCTCCACGGTCTCATTTCCATTGTTAATATTCTCGATCGACATTCTCAAATCTTTGTCGTAAAACAAGGGTTAATTAAGAAATCAATATATCACATAATATCCTATATCTTGACCAACTAAAAAAATAAGCTTAGGTAGGACACCTTTAGCGAAGGATTTACTCGTCTCTCCCCTCTAGTTCTATTCCCGATCTCACGAGGAGATCATATCCTAAGCTACGATACCAAGTGTGGCGCCCCCAAAATAGGTATACATCACCCATTACGAGTTGTCGTCGTGAGTGCGAAGCAACTACAACTTTATTATTACAACGATAAAAGCGTGAGTTTGAATACAAATATTATCTTACAGACAATATCTATACTCAAATAAATCCTCATCACATTTATTGATACATTATTTTACAAAAATGGTGAGGACTACTAAACAACTCTCTCTAGAACCTTCATTCCATTACCCAGGCTAAATCTTTCATTATATTACTAGCCTCACGAGAAAAAAATGGAACAAAAAGGAAAAGGGTGAGCTCAACTAGCCCGATAAAGAATATTATGACTAAGATAATATCTGACAAATTATCGTTAGTCTTGACGGGGAAAATCTAATAGAATCTGATAGACAACAAATTTTAAATCAATATTCATGGCGGAAATAATAATTCATTAGAAGAGTTAAGTAGAGAATGCAAACTACTATCTTCCATGTATGAATTTAAAAGTTCATCGTCTATCTTTTATCCTGTAACATCAATCGATATATATCTGGAATCAAATATTCATCTTTTACTTCTGGGCGAAGATATTCATCGATTAATCGTGTTCAATTCTAAACACTGTTCATCTTTTTTTCTTCTGGCGAAAGATATTCTTGAAAATCATTCATCTTTGCACTCTTTCTGGCCGAAGATATTCCATAATATCATCATTTAAGGTAAGATGATGAAAATATTTTTAAAAAGCGAATCCGGTGAAACAAAATGACAAGGATTAAGGATTAAAGATTAAGTTACTTTTGTTTTATCCATGTCCAAAATACCTCAAAATAATCATAGTGGTGTAAAATTCAGAATGATCAAAACATGGATCTGATCAAAGCTAGTATCCGAGAATAGATATTTTGGACAAAAGAAGAAATTTTATTTTTTTTGAATAGTAGTCTTGAGTATCGTGAATAGTCTTAGTATCGTGAATAAATAACTCAGACACCAAAAGATAGAAATTCCACAAAAACATCTTCATGCGCTTACGTGAATAGTACTCGTGAATAGTAACTAACTGAATAGTAACTCTGAATAGTAACTCGTGAATAGTAACTCATGAATAGTAACCCAGACATGGAAAAGTTCCAAATTTGATAAAAAGTTCAATCAATATTTCGACATAATGATATTGAAGAAATAATATCATTTGAGAAAAAAATAACATCCACTTACCTCGAAAGATCGATCTTACAAATTTGAAACACAGGATATAGGCTATGACTTGAACTTGCTTGCAGTATAGAAATACTCAAAGTATACTCAAAATACTCACAAGAATAAACTCGATAATATAGAGAGAAAACTTGAGTTTACGGTGTGATTTTCAATTCTAACCTAAGCACCTATTTTTAGGAAATTCTTTAGAAACACCAAAGCGAAAATTTAATATAATATTAATATATATTATACAAATTTTCCTTAGCCCACCTTTTGGTCAAAACACCAGCCACACATGTTAATGATGTCCAAAAAAATACAAAAAAACGTTTTCTTAAAAAAATAATTTAAACTCCAAAAATCAATTATTTAGATATTGAAAACTTCAATAATTCATAATAAATAGCCCTTTTATCAGAAAATTCGAATCTTGCGAGTTTTTATAGGAAATTCAATTCTCTACAACTTTGCGGAAGAAAGTTTTTCCAAATTCCAAATAGAAATTGGCCAAAAAATTCACAAGCAGGCGATTTTACGGTTTATAATCAAATTTCGATCGATAAATGGGGTCCATGACATGTTTAACATGTTTTAAACATTTATTGCAACAAAAAATACTCTTCCTCCTCGTATACTCATATATCTCACATTCGTTGTAAAAATATCACCATTATTATATTTTTAAAATATAATAATACATTTAAATGAATTATCTTATCGAGAAAAAGATAAAATTTCAATTTTCAACAATTGTCATATTAAAATTTTCTCCATCTATATCCACATAAAATCAATATTTTCTTCATCATATGAATCAATAATTAATTATTCACAAATAATATTACAAAATCACAATATTGATGACCAGGCGGTTCAGGGAAGAGGGCTTTCGATAAAATTTCTCCTTCTTGGTGCATGATTAGGTGACCAAACCTCTCCTTAGAGCGAGAACTTTCTAGACATTGCCAATAATGTTATCTAATAATATTATTAGGATAATATGAATTATTGCTTCGATAATAAAAATCTTCTTGTGTAAATGACAATTATTGAAACAACAATGATATAAAATATCAACGCTTGACAATTATTGAATCGATAAAATAAAATCTTTGAGCGATAATTCTTTGTAACCATTATTGAGTAGTGCCTTCTTACGTAAGAATCAATAATTGGTGCAATCTGAGTAATCTTCTTGTGTTTTAACCACCGAGTATTTTAACGATGATACTTGATAACTAACTACTGTTGTTATTTTTAAACAACTTATATTTGTCGTTTTCTTCATCCAATCGCTTTCCGTTATGGGGCCCACACATGGTACTGCTTGGTCGTCATGCGAATATTCCCAAACGATCTGAATATTCCACGACCAACGAATATTCCCAAATGACAATGAATATTTTATAACCATTTGCTTATTTTGAAATATTTGCGTATTTTACCTAACTATCCACATTAATCAAATCAACCCTTACTATTTCAAAATAATAAATAGAAAAATTAAATTTCATTAATAATAAGTTGGGGTCTTACAATGAATACACAACTATTCTTGGCCCGTAGTGCATGAATAATTGTGGTCGTTAATCTTAAAGAATATCCTTGAGTGCAAGTAGTCTGAGGGGTGATTCGATGATGTGGATTATTTATTAAAGGCGAGTCTCGAACTTTAAACGATGATGAAAAACCTTTTAAATCATAAAAAATAGTAGATTTTATTTTCTACTTGACTCTTTTAATGGATTGCTTGTTATTCATTGCGATTAAACTTGATGTTTATTATATTTTATCGGTTTAACATTTGTTGAAGGCTATTGATAATTTATTCTACATTATCTTAGTCATAATATTTCTTCTTGGGCTAGTTGAGCTCACCCTTTCTTTCCTTTGTTCTCTTGAGGAAATGAGAACATAAATTTGAGACAGTCGGGGAGCGGATAATGGTCGAGGAGGATAGCATTAGTAGTCCTCATTTAATACGTACGTGAAATAGTGTGATAATAATTGTAATAAGGACTCCTTTTGAGTTTGTATAATATCTAGTAGACAATATTTGTATTCAAACTCACGATTTATGTTATTATTGTACGGCATTTATATTAGTAAGTTGTATCGTCACCCGTCTTGGGTGCGCCACTTACGTGAGTGCAAATTTAATCTGACTTTCTTAATATAAGCGTAGGTATGCGAAAGAAAAGCTTGAATTTCTTGAAAAAAAATGAAAAAAAAGAAATATTATAACTAAGATAAAGCGTAATAAATTATCAATAGTCTTCAACAATGTTAAACGATAAAGTACAATAGACAACCAAATTTAAACTGCAGTGAATATGCAATCCATTAAAAGAGAGTCAAGTAGAAAAATAAAAAATCTACTATCTTTAGGTTTTTAAAGGTTTTCATCAATTTTATCGCTAAGACTCGGTTTAATGAATAAACCACAATATCTAATCATCCCCGCATTACTACGTCAAGGATTTTCATCAAATTATCAATGGTCATGACTATATCTGAATCACCCCTCGTCATAATCATACCAAAACTATCCATCATCGCATTCACAGACCCTGAGGACTTTTGTCACATCATTTATATCAAGCCATGATTATACTTAGAATGAACCACGGTCATAATCATCCTACTAAGTTCATCTATGCACGTAAGCCAAAGATAACTTTCAACATAATATAAACATGAGGATGATGACAATGATATAAGAATTCAATAAAAACAAGTTCAAGAATTAATTTATCTAGGAATTATTAACGTCAAATTGTCAACAAGAATCTTTGTTTTGTAGAGTAAAATTCAAGAATGATCGGAAGAATATTTCCATGAAAAGATCTTTGGATGAAACGCATTATCGAGGATATTCTACTAATTTCATGGAGTATAAAAGTCAAAGTTTTAACTAATTGGGTATAATAAAGAATGGAATAACAAAAGAAATCACCATAAATGTGATAGATCTTGCAGCGAGTTATTCCAATGAATAATAAATAACGGAACCGAATCGGTGAAATTACACCTGCAAATGGGATGTTCCAACAGAATAATAAAGATGGAACCAGGATCCGGTGTAAAACATACGAGATAGGATATTTCAACAGAATGATAAAGGCGGAACCGGTCCGAAGGTAAAAACACATGCATGTGGATGTTCCAATGTAATAATAAAGAATGTCACCAAGTATAGGGTAAACACACGTATGCAGATTTTATGTATAGGGTATCTGGCGTGATACAAGTTATTCCAATGAGAATAATAAAGAATGGAATAACGAAGTTCTCTTCATGAATAAGAAAGAATAACACCCTTACAATTACAACAAATAATATCCCTTACCTTAGAAGAACCGAATATTGGAAAAGTGAAGTAGCGAATACTTTTCTTCTTTCTCTATATAGTTTCTCTCTACAGAGTTTGAATGAATTAAGTGAAAAATAATGAAGGAATGAGCTTTCTATTTATAGAAAAAGCGAGGGTGGCTCTTGGTCTTAACGAAGGGTCAAAATGACTCTTGGTAATATTGAAGAGACAACTACTATTTCATGCGAAGGAGTAATTAACCCTTGGAACAACGAAAGAGGCGTTTAACTCTTGGTAATATTGAAGGGACAACTACTATTTGCGAAGGGTAATTACTATTGACGAAGGTAATTACTATTGATGAAGGTAATTACTATTGATGAAGGTAATTACTATTCACAAAGGTAAATACTATTGACGAAGGTAAATACTATTGACGAAGGTAATTACTATTCACAAAGGTAATTACTATTCACAAAAGGTAAATACTATTGACGAAGGTAATTACTATTCACAAAGGTAATTACTATTCACAAAGGTAATTACTATTGTGAAGGTAAATACTATCGATGAAGAGACTCTTAGATGATGACATATATTTATATAAAATAATCAAACTTACCACAAACGTCTCATAATGAGACTCTTTATATACATCAAGGATTGAATAAATATTACCACAAATCATTTTATTTTTAATCAACACATATTTAATCTTTCAACAATTATTAATCATTTATAACTTGTCGTCTCAATTAATAATATAACATATTATACGATGATGATCTTGTGACAATAATTGAATCAATAATATAAGAGATATGATCACGTGATTCTTATGTAATAATTGAGTATAGCTAAGTGACTTCTCATAAGCATCAATAATCAATCTGGTGTCTTCTTATGCAACCACGTATATTATTACTACTTTTACTAAAGGGTAGTTCAATAGTTTTAACGGTAACACCTCTGCCGTTATTTTTATAGAAAGATAATTTTGTCGTTTTTACTAACTACGACAATACTTCAATTATGGGGTCCACCATCGATTGGTAGTCGTCGCATTTAATATTCCCGACAAAAAGAATATTCCCCACCAAACGAATATTTTATAACAACTTGCTTACTTTGCAAAATTTATAAATATTACCCACAACTATAACATTATATCAAATTTATTCCATAATATTCAAAAATAATATTTATAGAAAATTCATCTTTATTTATAAAAGCTGGGGTCTTACAGATGATGTCAAGTATACGCATAGAACCAAGTTTAATCAATAAAGTTAAAGTTGCTCAAGCCACAGACCTGGAGCTAATGCGTATGAAAAAGAAAGTACAAGAAGGTGTTATTCTAGAAGCAAGAATCGATGAAGAAGGAATACTTCGAGTACACTCCAGACTTTGTGTTCCTAACGACTCTGATTTGAAGTACAAGATCATGATGGAAGCACACAACACCCCGTTTGCAATCCATCCTAGGAGTACCAAAATGTATCATGATCTTCGACATACATTTTTGTGGAACAATATGAAGAGAGAGATTGCAAAGTTTATCTCGAGGTGTTTAACTTGTCAACGTGTAAAGGCGGAGCATCAAGTACCTAAGGGTCCGTTGCAACCACTTTAGATTCCGAAATGGAAGTGGGAACACATTACCATGGATTTCGTTACGGGTCTTCCCACGGTTTCTCAAGGTATAAATGATATTTGGGTTATTGTTGATAGATTAACCAAGTCTTCTCATTTCTTGCCGATACGGGAGACTTATTCCCTTGAACGTCTTGCTCATATGTATGTGAATAAAATTGTGAGATTCATGGCATGCCAGTATCCATAGTTTCAGATCGTGACCCAAGATTCACTTCACGATTTTGGGTTAGTTTGCAAAAAGCTATGGGCACGGATTCTGATTGATCGATTCAAGTATCTGATCGTCCTCAAAGCAGACGGACAATCGAGAGAGGACTATTCAAACTCTTGAAGATCTATTAAGACTATGTGTCCTAGACTTCAAAAGGAGTTGGGATAAGTATTTACCATTGGTGGAATTCTCCTACAACAGTTATCAGGCAAGTATAGGGGTAGCTCCATTCGAAGCATTGTATGGAAGAAAGTGTCGCTTCTCGGTATGTTGGGATGAGGTGGGTGAAGCAACATTGTTGGGACCAGAGTTGGTGCGTATTACTACGAGAAAAGATCCAAATGATTCGACAACGATACTGAAGCAACACAAGATCGACAAAAGAGTTATGCGGATCTTCATCGAAAGGACGCGGAATTTAGTATTGGGGATCATGTATTGTTGCGTGTTTCTCCATGGAAGGGAGTTACAAGATTTGGGAAGAGAGGAAAGCTCAATCCACGATTTATTGGTCCATTTCAGATTCTTGACCGAATAGGAAATGTGGCCTATAGACTCTCATTACCTCCAAGTATGTCTCGTGTTTATAATGTTTTTCATATATCTGTGCTTCGTAAATATGTGAAAGACCCGAACCACGTTATTGAGTTAGAACCGGACGAGATAGTCGAAGACTTAACGTACGAAGAGATACCTGTCAAGATCTTGGATAGGAAGGAGCATGTTCTACGCACAAATGTCATACCACAAGTCCAAGTTTTTTGGAGGAACCATGCTATTGAGGAAATGACCTGAGAGTTGGAAATGGAAATGAAAGCGAGGTATCCTCACCTTTTTGAAACACCAGGTACGTACGTAAATTTCGAGGACGAAATTTCATAAGGACGGGAGGTTGTAAGACCCCAACTTATTATAAATGAAATTAAACTTCCTCTATTTATTATAGTAAGGGTTGATTTGATTAATGTGGTTAGTTATGCGTAAAATGCGCAAATATTTCAAATATGCAAGTGGTTATAAAATATTCATTGTTGTCGGAGAATATTCGTTTGGTCGTGGAATATTCTTACTGTCGGGGAATATTCGTACAACAACGCAGCCTTGTGTGGGCCCCATAACGGAAAGTGATTGGATGAAGAAAACTACAAATATAAGTTGTTTATAAATAACTAGGCGTGGTTATATCAGATTAATCTTCATTAAAATACCCGGTGGTTAAAACACGATGAAAGACGGTATTACACGAATTATTGATTCTTACGTAAAGAAGCACTACTTAATAATTATTACAGTAGTTACTATTCAATATTTTATTTTATTGATTCAATAATTGCTACGTTGATATTTTATATTATTGTTGTTTCAATAATTGTCACTACACAGTATTTTTATTATCAGATCAATAATTCATATTATTTGAATAATATTATTAGATAACATTATTGGCAATGTCTATAAAGTTCTATCTAAGGAGAGGTTTGGTCACCTAATTGCTTGGCAGCAAGAAGAGAAATCCTTATTGAAAGCCCCTCTTTCTCTGAGGAATTTCTGGTTGCCAATTGATTGTGATTCTGTAATATTATTTGTGAATAATTAATTATTGATTTATATGATAAGGAAAATATTCATTTTATGTGGATATAGATGGAGAAAATTTTTAATGTGACAATTGTTGAAAATTGATATTTTATCTTTTTCTATAAAATAATTTATTTAAATATATTATTATATTTTAATAATATAATAATGGTGATATTTTTACAATGAATGTGGGATATATGAGTATATGAGGAGGAAGAGTATTTTTGTTGTATTAAATGATAAACACATGTTTTGTGTGTCGGTGGACCCCATTTCTTGACTGAAATTTGATTATAGCTTGTAAAATCGTCCGTTTGTGGATTTCGGTCAATTTTTGTTTGGAATTTGGAAAAACTTTCTTCTGCAAAGTTGTAGAGAATTAAATTTCCTATGGAATAGACATAAGATTTGAATTTTTCTGATAAAAGGACTATTTTCTATGAATTATTGAAGTTCCGAAGTTTTGAAATAATTAATTTTTGAAGTTTGAAATATTTTATTTATGAAAAATGTTTTTTTTACTTTTATTGAGTGGGTGGCTGATGTTTGAAATCAATTAGTGTGCGTAGGAGGTTTTGAAAAAATAATAATAATATTTATTAAATTTTCTGTTTTGGTGTTCTAACCATTTTTCTATAAATAGGGTGCTTAGGTTATAATTGAAAATCACACTAGAAACTAAAGTTTTCTCTCTCTTTCTCTCTCTATATTATCGAGCGTATTCTTGTGAATATTTTGATACTTTGAGTGTTGCTATACGGTGCAAATTTCTTCATCACTATATCCAAAGAATTCAAATTGTAAGTCTTATTCTTTCGAGGTAAGAGATGTTATTTTTTTA
The DNA here is from genome assembly GCA_020205615.1 of Panax quinquefolius. Lineage (NCBI taxonomy): Eukaryota > Viridiplantae > Streptophyta > Magnoliopsida > Apiales > Araliaceae > Panax > Panax quinquefolius. The sequence goes on from CM035156.1 coordinate 11,519,646, forward strand.
AATGATATTATTTTTCTAATATCATTATCTTTAATATTGGTAAGATTTTTCTTGTGAAATTCTTGTCTTTTAGTGTCCGGGTTCTTATTCACGATACTAACCTTATTCACGAATCTGACACTATTCACAGAAAAATTAAAATTTTATTTTTTGTCCAAAATATCTATTATGGATACTAACTTTGATTGTATCCATGTTTTGATCATTCTTGAATTTTACTTCACTATGATTATTTATGAAGTATTTTTGAACTCAGATTGTTTAAAGTACGATTATTTAATATTTGTTCTTTTGTTTCACTGGATTCGTTTTCTTTAAAATATTTTTCATCATCCTCAGTCCTAAATGATGATTTTACTGAATATCTTTGGCCTGTAGTGCAAATATTAATAATTTTCTGATGAATATCTTTGGCAGTAGTGCAAAGATGAGCAGTGTTGAGATGAACATGACCCGATTGATGAATATCTTTGAGTCAGCAGAAGTGCAAATGATTATTTGATTCAAGATGAATATTGATTGATGTTACGGGGATAAAATAATGATGATGGACTTTTAAATTCATAGATTATAGTAGATTTCATTCTCTACGTAACTCATCTTTGAAATATTATTTCTGCTGCGAATATTGATCTGAAATTTGTTGTCTATTGTATTTTATCAGATTTTTCCATGATGAAGACTAACAATAATTTGTTCTATATTATCTTAGTCATAATATTCTTTACTGGGCTAGTTGAGCTCACCCTTTTCCTTTTTGTTCTATTTTTCTTCTCAGGAGGCGGGAATGTAATGAGAGTTACTAGTGGGGTGTGGAATGATGGTTCTAGAGAGTTGTTTTAGTAGTCCTCACCATTTTTGTAAAATAATGTATCAATAATTATAATGAGGACTTATTTGGGTGTGAATATTGTCTAGATGGCAATATTTGTATTTAAACTCATAGTTTTTATGTTGTATTAATAAAGTTGTAGTTGTTTCTGTGCCATGTTATTGACGACTCAAAATGGGTGATGTATACCTATTTTGGGGGCGTCACATTTGTGCTATAATAATCCGTCTGCTTGCCTTTTCTGTGCTCCATGTAAGCAAAAAAATGGAGTCAACTTGCACAGTCAGCATTTCGTCCGTTTTTTGGACGAAAAATTGAACGGAATGACCATTTTTTAGGTTTTTGAAAGTACAGTTATTCGATTGTAACAAAAAAAGTTTCGGTAACCACAATGAAAACCGGACCTCAGTACAGTGACCAAAACGTTATTTATCCCTTGTAATAATTATAAGTAAGAGAATTTATGTATATTGTTTGTATTTTGGCAACTCAAATTGGGTGGTGTGAACCCGAATTTTAGGATGTCACATCATCCAATAAAACTTTAATAATGTTAGAGATTTCAAAATTTTGATCTCAAATGATATGTCATTATATATTTTAATCAAATGAGATATACCCAACTAATATCATGGTGACACATTTATTTGAGATATTTTTAAGACTAAAAATTTGAGATTTCTAGTATCATCTATTGAAACTTGGGCTTTGTTTTCTCTTAGGTTTTGTTTGAAACGTGAATGATCATTGAGGAAGAAAAAGAAAATTAAACAAAATAAATTATAAATATATATATATATATATATATAAAGAAAATAACTATTACAGTGAATGAATAAGTTTTGTTTTAATACCTAGTATAAAGAGTTGTATGATACTTTTTTTTTTTTGGAGAGAAAATGAGAAATTTTATTGCAGATCAAAAAGTAGTGAATGACAAAGGAAATTTGGGGGAGATCTCTCCCAAACCTAAGCATCAGTCAGCAAATCAGGTCATTCATTGTTTAGCCCGTGCTTCTGAGTTGTATGATACTTAAAAGGTTGATAAATCTTTAATTATAGTATAAAGAGTTGTATGATACTTAAAATTTTGATAAATCTCTCTCTATATATATGAATAATCAAGAGCATTTCTTTTATCTAGTATTCCTTTTTAAATAACAATCCTTTAATAAAACTACGTATTCTAATCTTAATTATGATCATACAGAAACATACGCATATGTTAGTTCAAAACATAACAAAATATTATTATCTTCTTAATTAGTATTCTGATCAATCAGCCAAAGTATAAACATACATAAAGAATAACGTAATTAGCTGCAGACCAGATTACATATTAATTAATCTACAACATACATACAGTGTTGAGAAGAGATGATCATAAGCAACTAGCTAGCTAGCTAGTTTATTATTTTATGCGGTATTTTGTGTTTGGTTATTTTTATTTTATTATTTTATACGGTGATTATTATTTTAGTGGAACAACAAATTTAATTTGTTTGTCAAAAACAACAATTTTGGAAAGATAATTTTTTTTCCAACAAATTAGACATCAAGATTAATTAGACAATGATTTTAGAGATGCATATTAACCTCTCTGCCTAGTAGAAATTAATTTATAACACCGTAGTAAGCCCGTTTGTTCAACAGTAAGTAATATAAACCGTACGTTTGTTCAACAATTAATGAAGAATATGAGCCCAATTAATCAAAGGGAAAATTATTCCCTTCATGTTGACGTTGAATTGCAATATAAAAACTTGTTAATATTTTAATTTTTTATAATATCATGCATGCCAATATATATATATTTTTTGAAAAATTGTCCCTATTAAATAATTTTGATCAAAATTAGTCAATTATGTGCATATCGCATGAGTGTTTAGAGTGGCAAAATTAGTTCACATTGTCCTCCTCAATCGCTCCCATAAATATATATAGAATTTACAATAACAAAAAATGAACTATCATTTTTCTATGAGAAGTATAATAGGAAGAAACTGAGGGAGAAAAGACGTCAAGGCAGTTTGGTCTTTTTTGAAAGTAGTAGTAGTAGTATTTATTTGACTATATACCGAAAATGGTTCACACATGTAATTGGTGGAACGCGTAAATGGACTGTTGAAGGTTGACCATATACCGAGTAGATAAATATCCTCATTCCTCACCC
>CM035156.1:11525150-11662650 GCA_020205615.1 Panax quinquefolius
ATGTACTCCTATTATCAAATTAAAGATACATTATTTACTTTTTTGTCTATTCAAAATTAAATATACATGTTTATTTTTAGACTATAAATTTGATGATTATTGAGAATTATATATCTTGTCACTGTCTAACTAATGTTTGGGATAAGTTTAAAATTAAAAATCAAATTTTCTTTAAAAGTCATCTATCTTTCAAGTGTATGCTTAATTTTGAATGGATGGGACGTGGGAGTATGTTTTTTTTGTGCGGAAGTGGTTAGCATTATCAGTTTATTTTTTTAGAATAATATCTAAATTATAATACTATTAAATTGATTGAGATAGTAGCTAATTTGACACGCGAAAATTATTATTAATATTTATTATTCGGCGTTAAAAAAAAAAAATTTATTCTGCTGTATCTACCAATCAAACTAATTTCAACTTACTCAAAAATAAATTTCATACTTTGCCAGGTCTGATTCTATTGGGGAGTATGTTTTTGTGGAGTATGTTCAACCAAATTGCATGATAGAGGAAGCAATTATTGTATTTTGTGTTAAAGATTTAATGGCCGGGATATTTATTTCAAAGGATGGCAAAATATAGTACTAACATCACCATTCCTGCTGTAGCTGTTGGGCTTGATAAAGCACAGAATAGTCCATTGTCAAAACTGATCATAAGTCTGAATGCATTTGGATAATTTTGTTGGCACCCATTTCCTTTTCTAAAATTCTTAGCCCAACACACAACATTTTATATAATATAATATCAGATGTTTATGTATTTGATAAGAAAATAAGTTTGAAAATTGAGGAAGTATAATTAGATTTTATGTAGAATAAATATATCTTGCGATTTGTTGGAGTATGGAGTATATGATACCATATGCCCGTGGCGGGGTGTGTGATTAAGAGTGTAAATGTACAGGCTATTTAGTTCAAAAAAATTATTGAATATAAAATAAAGTTTGATTGAAACTCATTTATCTACCGAATGATGGGTGGGTTTTTAATTTTCAACTAATATGATCCAAATTTCAATATAAAATTATAATTTGATAGATTCGAATTTTATCGAACTTTTAAATCAAACTTTTTATTCGACTATATATTTGAATCGATCCAACTGTTTTTCGTTTTATAACATTTTACTCCCTAGAGGCAGATGATGATGATATTCTCACTTTGAAATTGAGTTTTTCTAGTATTTGATTTTCTTAAACTATGAAAATAAAGTGAGATTAATAAGAAAACGTACTTCTTATTAAGTGATAAACTGATAATAATAAATAAAGTAGATTGACATAGTGAATAAGTAATTATTTTTGTCTGAATTAACTTGTCCCCAACTATTGGTTTTGGGTATGGTCATTATGGTGGCCTAATGAAAATCTCGAGGGGATTGATGATGGGGGAGATAAACGCAACACCAGTCACCACCAACAAGCGTTTTAGTACTAGTAGTATAAAATTAAAAAGGACGGTGTTACGGTTAATGATTCCAGACAGTGTCTATATAAATATAAATGCTAGAAGGTAGAAAATAAAGCGATCAAAATACACACTAAACAGCAGTCCAGAGAGAGAGAGAGAGAGTAGGGTAATTGATTAATCAAGGGAGTGATAGGTGAGAATGGCGATAAGAATACCAACTCGGCAGCTCTTCATCGATGGAGAGTGGAGAGAACCTGCTAAGAAGAATCGTCTCGCTATCATCAACCCCGCTACCGAACAGATCATCGGTACTCTCTCTCTCTCTCTATATATATAATAATATATGAATATGAGTCAAAGGCTGAAACTGAATTTAAAGGATTTTGGCTTACTGGATCTCTACTCAATTCAGCTCCATTGATTTCTGTTACCTTGAAATCCTAACTACAGTATTTAAAGACTTGTCAAAAAATAAAAAATAAATCTTGTTTGGGATTACATGTTATTCTGATCTGTGAACTTTCTCTTTTCTTATAACCTACTTCAGGGAATATACCGGCAGCTACATCTGAGGATGTAGATATTGCTGTGGAAGCTGCTCGAAGAGCCCTTGCTCGGAATGGAGGGAGTGACTGGGCCTCAGCCTCTGGAGCATATCGTGCAAAGTATTTGCGGGCTATTGCTGCAAAGGTATTACTTAATTTAGAAGCTTATGATTGTTAGTTATTATTTCAAGTATATGATCTGAATAAAAATTGAAGTCCCCCCCTACCCCACAAATTTTGAAATGTTTTTGACTCATTGTCAAAAGACTCAAAACCTGACAAAGTTTTGCCTATTCACTTGTGCTTCTATGATTCTAAAATTTCCATGGCTACATGCAATGATGCAATTTTCACCCGCAATCTTGTTGATTTTTCCATGACCTTGCCCTAATTGAGTTTTAATGTCTTTAGCTTTAGCTGAAACCTTGTTCAACTGACTTAGAAAAAAATAATTGTATAGACATATATGCTGTTTCCTCGAAGGGAAAATCCTATCTCTATACAATATGATTGGCGACTTTTAGAGACTATTGTTTTGTTCTACAACTCATCACTACTACATGCTCTTTCCAATCACATGCAGATAACAGAGAGAAAATCTGAACTGGCAAAGCTTGAAACCTTAGATTGTGGAAAACCATTGGAAGAAGCAGTGTGGGATATTGTAAGTCTGTGTCCTCTACAGGAAAACATATTCTGCATGCAGATTTGCTTAATATTGTTATTCATGTCATGCAGGATGATGCCGCTGCATGTTTTGAGTACAATGCAGATCTTGCAGAAGCTTTGGATGGAAAGCAAAAGTCCCCAATTTCTCTTCCTATGGAGACATTTAAGTCTTACATTCTTAAGGAACCCATTGGTGTTGTAGGTTTGATTACTCCATGGTATGTGATATTTTTATTACCGGTTATTCCTTCTTCTTTCCTTCTATCTGTATACTTTGTTGTGTGTATGAGACGGAGAAATGGAAATTTATATATTTGGTGATTGCATGTAGTTATAACTAACTGAGTTATTTGTAAATGATTCAAACTGTTTGATTGAGTGTTCTCTTAATGCTAACAGTCAAATTAATTGCAAAATCTTTCTGTCTGATTGACACAAGGAATTAACAAATATAATTTATTTCTGTTTTATTAAACAGCTCAATGTTCATTGACAAAAGAATTCAAATTTGTTAACGAGGCATAATAATCTGAACTAGAACTTTAACATTAATAAGGGAACCTAAACTTTGCTCAAGGCTTCAATATTATAGACAAGAAGAGAACAAACCGGAGGTGTGTGATGCAAACCTCCTTACTAGCCTCTCTATAACCGTCTAGTAACAAACTTTCTCACCTAATTTAATATATTCAACTCGAATTGTCAACCATGAAGGTGGAAAAGTAATGAGATAAAAGTATGCAATTGGTACAGATTGACTGACTCTCTAAACCAGAACTTGGGCTACCCATTAAACAACACTAGGGAAAAGGGAAATCAAAAATCAACCTTAAAGAAACAAAAGAAAGGGAGATTAGTTCAGACAATAAATATGCCTTTCCAAACATTCTACATCACCCAACACCTCAGTTGCTGCCAGCTTACCATCCAGGATTTCTCCACCTTCTACGCAAGCACTTTGTGAGGAATTGGTAGTATTTCCCAACATTGCACCCAACCTTCAACATAGAACTTTGGTCAGAGTTTGTTCACTGTGGTCACACCAAGTTGATTGGTCTAAAATTTTGACATTGAATGGAGGTATCCTGTTCTTAAAGAAGTGTACTACGATTTATATTCTTCCTTTAAACTATGGAGATCCTCACAAGTTTGGGATCAGCGAGGATCATCATATTTTTTTCGAGATTTTATTATGGGTTTCTCTGGTTTGTGCATATAGGATACTTTATGTTAAAATGGCATGATAGTGTTTTCTAATGGCGGGAGCTCCGTCCCTTTAGCAGTGTACAGAGTCCCATTGATGGATAAAGAGACTTGCTTACCGCCTCAAGTGATTGGTTAGGCTTGAGTGCTGAGGACATTTGTTGTCTCTTCATTCACAATGAATGTATTTTTTCAGTAGTAACAAATTTATAAATGCTTTTAATTACTGTTAGAAAAGATGTAAACACGTATTTGCAAATGAGGTGCTTGTCATTGATGTCAAAAGGAACTACCCTATGCTGATGGCTACGTGGAAAGTAGCTCCTGCTCTGGCTGCTGGCTGTGCTGCAATACTTAAGCCATCTGAATTGGCATCTGTGTAAGTCCTCGTGAATTAATTTATACTTTATACTTTATACATACCTGACATTAATCATTAGCTATATCTGCTTATTCTTACTATCATTGTATTTTCAATTTCAGTACCTGTTTGGAGTTGGGTGAAGTGTGTAAAGAGGTTGGTCTTCCTCCAGGCATTCTTAATATCTTGACCGGGTTAGGCCCAGAAGCTGGTGCTCCTTTGGCATCACATCCTCATGTTGACAAGGTTAGGCTATTTGCTTTTCACACTGCAGTTACATACTTTTGTTTATACTGCAACTTTTGACATGCCGTGGTATATTGGAGTTTGAAGCCTGATTTGCAACAGCAAGTGTTTTGATCATGTACAGATTGCATTTACTGGAAGTACCGCAACAGGAAGCAAGATCATGACTGCTGCAGCACAGCAAGTAAAGGTACATCACAGACTAACAGCGTTATTATTTCTGTTAAGAGATTTTGTTTAGCAACAGAAGGCGTAGTTAAAGTTCTCATGTTTGATACCTTTTCTTTTGGCAGCCTGTTACACTCGAACTTGGTGGAAAAAGTCCTATTTTGGTGTTTGAGGATGTTGACCTCGATAAAGGTGTTGTGCCTTCTGAAGCTTACAATTTAAGTTTTGTGCTATCTAAATCTTCCAAAAAATATTTTGATCTCTTTGAGAATATAAATACTTCTTTCTAAAGAAGAATCTTAAAAGTTAAAAACATTGCAAAATCTAAAACTATAAGCTTGAATCAAGATTTCAATATTCACTTATTTCCCTTGCAAACAGCTGCTGAGTGGACTATTTTTGGTTGCTTTTGGACAAATGGTCAAATTTGTAGTGCAACCTCGCGTCTTCTAGTGCATGTAAGTATGCATGATTTACTCAATATGTGAGACATGCATCAATAACCTTGATAATTTTTTATTATTATAAAAACTACAACTTGAAATCCTAGTAAGTTCGTTGCAATCAACTAGGTACTGCATTACTATTACTAATCACAGGAGTAAATATGATGAAATATCTCCTGGTAGCATCTATATGTGCTTACATGAGTCCTCTTGCGTTGGTTAATTTAATACATGTCATCCAATTCAAATGTGTGTGCAATTGTCAAAAATTGTTACACTATTACTGACCCAAACATTTTACTAACGTTGAGCACATGTAGTAGTAAGTATCCTTATTGCATACTTCATTCCTTCCATTTGTAATATTGGCAAAGGCATTGTAGCACAGGAGTGATATGCTAGAACAGTATCAAAAAAGTGACGCTGATTTGAGGGTTTAATTATCAGTTGATTGGAATTTTAACATGTGATGCTATAGGAGTGGATATGATATTTATCTGGGTTTCTTATTTTTCTTGCATGTCTTCATACCCTCCTATGTTGTGTAAATGCATGAATACACACAATTGGTACTCATATGAATCTCTTTTTCCACTAGATAATGTGTGCATGTGCTTCATCTTTGGTGCTTGATTTACAAAAGCTTGCCTCTCTGTATTTACAGTATCCACTATAGTGGAATCTTGTGCATGTATACTGCTGCCTAACATGGTTAGTTTTACCCTGCATCTGTGCACATGCCAATAACCTTGCAAAATATGCTAACAATAAATAATACTTTCTATTTGCAGTTGGTCTTTTACTTAAATATCTTTATTTACTATAAGTGTATAATTAAAAAATATTGCAGGAAAGCATTGCAGCAGAATTCTTAGACAAGCTTATGAAGTGGACCAAAAATATTAAGATTTCAGACCCCTTAGAGGAAGGTTGCAGGCTTGGGCCTGTTGTTAGTGGCGGACAGGTAAAAAAGCTGGTTTAAGTTACCATGGATTTGCTCCTCGTGATTATTAGATAGTAACTATTCGCACTTTTACAAGTTCTCCGTAATTATCTATGGAATAAGATCCAAACAAGTGCTCATTCTATACTACTTATGTTTGATATTGTTATCGTCAAGCTCTTGAAAGAACATATTAGTCATACTTAGGGGCGTTGTTATTTAAGGCACACTGAGGTGCAAAGGTCTACTTGGGGCCATGGCGCAAGGCGCACGTCTTATCAAAGTGAGGCACACATATTTTTAAAAAAATTAAAAATATATATACACACATTTAATTATTTATGTTTCAAATTTATCAACCATTAAGTAATTTTACAAACTTCTAAGCATGTTCAAAAAGTTTCTATAATAAGTTCAAATACCATACCTCTGTAGTATAGTGATAGATTGATATAAAATCATACCATAATTACATTTGCATAAGTAAATAGTTAAACACTTACAATCTTACATATATATTTAAGTATTAAACACAAAACAAAAATATAATTGCATATTTAAATATTAAGAAAATACTTATAAGTTATATACACATATTTAATTATTTAATAAGTTAGTAAACACCGAAATGGTAGTGTAGTAAAGTACCCAAAATTTATGAAAAAAATTGGGCAGCATAATGCCTTAGTATTTTACAAAATAGCTTTTTTTTCTGAGCAAGAGAATGAGAATATAAAAAAAAGGGAGAAGAGATGAGAAGAAGGGTGATACTTACCTGGAGGAGGAGGTTGCAATTGATGGTCTGATTGCTTAGGGAAAAAGAAGTCCTCGCCTTGTGCGCCTTATTGAAGGAGTCTCGCCTCGGGCAAGGCAAGGCGCCCAGCATGGGATGGACCTCTCGCCTAGGTGCACACTGCTTAGGGGTTGGTAGGGATCAATATTAACCCAAAACAGCATAAACTGCCTGTGACAGAAGCTTGCCCATATATGACAAATTATGCATGTATTCAGCATCATTTGATTATCACTGTCACCCTCCATTAGGCTTGGTGGCATAATCCGCTAATAAAACAGATCTTGGATTGGGATTATACATGTTCTGCTACTTTAGGAATCCCCTTGGCTCTAATGTTACGTTTGGAATAGAGAAGGGAATAAAATGAAGAGTAAAATGATTCATTTCATTCCAGCTGGAATGAGTCATTCCATAATCCATATCCTCCTCCAAGGAATAAAATTCATTAATTTGATATCATAAAGGTTGAATGAGGGAGGTGTCTTTTAAAATCTTGAAAGACTGTGATTTAACATGGAGTATGGGTCCTGAGCAGTATATTAATAGCATTTATTTCAAATGGGAATCAGAGAATGGTTTCAGACATGACGCAAATGATAAAATTCCTAACTAGGGTTCAAGCTTGGAATTCTTTTTTTCGTGGTTGCTTGATGTGAGGATGTAGCTAGACACCCTCTTTACAGTGTCCCATACATCTTGATTAGGAAATATGGAGTATGCAGCTAGACACCCTCTTTACAGTGTCCCGTACATCTTGATTAGGAAATATTTCTATGCTAATTTTCAGGATGCCAAACAGATTGTTTTCCGTAGGAACATATTCCACTTATTAATGAATTAAATGACAATCTTCTCAAATCCTGTTTTGAATACATCTTTCGTAAAGCAAGTAAGATTTTATGAATTGTAACATCACAAAGTGAAATATCGCAGTAGTGACAAATATCAACTCATAGTTGAATACTACTATGAGCTTTAGAAAACTTGCAAAGTTTTGTGATCGACTGTTATGTGTGGATTTAATAGAGGACATTAATCAACTGCTTTGTTTAATTACAGTCATTCAACCTTGCTAAGTTATCCTAATGTAGTAGATAAGATTAACTGTCTTTATACTCGGTCATATATTCCAGTATGAGAAGGTAATGGAGTCCATCTCGACAGCTAAGAAAGAAGGAGCAACTATCTTGTGTGGTGGGGCAAGGCCTAAGGTAAAAAAACATTTATCAAATCTTTGCTACTTTCTTACTTGATCCACAGTGTCAGTTGACTTACTCATCAATTAATGGCAGCATTTGGAGAAAGGATTCTTTATAGAGCCAACTATTATAAGCGATGTAACTACCTCGATGCAAATTTGGAGGGAGGAAGTTTTTGGACCGGTTCTCTGTGTTAAAACATTTAGAACCGAGGATGAAGCTATTGAACTTGCAAATGACACTCGGTGATTTCTCTCTCTGTTAACAGAATCATTATTTACTTTTTCTCTCCTGTGTACCGGTATACATGTATTTGTGTCTGAGTTCTTTTATTTTCCTTTCTGTTTCTGGAAATACTTCTTTCTGGGAGCTTGCTGTAACAATTTTATATATAAAATAATTGTAGTTACGGCTTGGGCGGTGCTGTAATATCTAATGATCTGGAAAGGTGTGAGCGTGTAACAAAGGTGGGACTTCATTTTAATTTAAATAACATTTACCATCCATCTGCAACAATAGGCATACAAACCAGAGCTTGGAGATGATCAAGTTCTGTTAGCGTTAAATGTCTCCTTGGCTGTTTTCTGCAGGCTCTTCAATCAGGGATTGTTTGGATCAACTGCTCCCAGCCATGCTTCTGTCAAGCTCCATGGGGTGGGAAAAAGCGTAGTGGTTTTGGGCGTGAACTAGGAGAATGGTAATATAATACTCTGTATATCCTATTTTTTGAAGCTTTTGACAGTTCAAAACATAACCTGAGATTTGCTTCTTTTTTTCTTTTTCATTTTTATAAGAAACTGTTATTTGCAAATATGAAAAGATATATATATATATATATATATATATATATATGACATGTTTCTTCCATTATCTTAATAATTAGTACCTAAAGGATAGCAAGCTTAATGAGCTTGGATACACTCACTCGTCTGTCATTATATTTATTATTTTTTCCGCTTATCAAGACCATCACTTATACGAGCTATCCCTTATTTTAGTTTACGGTTCATTGGTTTTTTTTTTCCTTCTCTTGCAAAAGCATTTTTGTTCTTATGATTTACATAGTGATTTTTACTTGATATGTACCTACAGTTTCCCTTCTTTGGTGCAATTAGCATGGCTATGGATATACTCGGCAGAAAAGAATCAATAAAATGATTCTATAGATATTAATAATTTTGTTCCGCCACTCTGCAGGGGACTTGATAACTACTTAAGTGTGAAGCAGGTCACACAGTATGTTTCTGATGAACCATGGGGATGGTATCAATCTCCATCAAAGCTCTAAAGTTTCTCTGAAGCCAGGGGTAAAAAAGTCGGTCCAAAGAGGAAAAGTAAGGATTAATTGCTGTATGTTCCTTTGTTCGAGTGGTTGTTACTTGTTGTAATTTCCCTTGCCTGGAACAACAGCTGTAATAGTCCAACTTACCAACAATATAAGGACATGTAGAATCAGGCATCATTAAGTTAAGGTGTCTCATTTTTATGTTCTTGTGATCTTAAAAATTGTATGAATATTGAGTTTCATTAAAAATGTGAGTGGTTCTGTTGAGTTGAGAAATAAATTTGTTCCAGAAAATCAAGGAAAGTGCTCTGCCTCCCCTCCCCTCCCCTCTGGTTGAGAAATTTCAAAATATGGTTAAGAACAAGTAGCTAGGCATCCTATACTATAGATCACTAGTCAAGCTTTAGGGATTGCTTGACTTGAGGCTAAGTAGTACTAGTATCATATTTATAGAAAATTATTAAATCCATAATAGGCATTTTCCAACACAGTATACTATATAGGTTCGTCATCACTAGTCAAGCTTTAACATTCTCTATTTATATATTTCCTCAAAATAGTTGCTGCTTATAATTTTATTACTTGAAAGGCTGGTTTTGCTTTTTAATTTGTTTTTCTTCTAACTATTGAGTGTGTTTAAGTTTAATTATTTAGACCGAGATCTAGATAAGATTATATAAATATATTTCAGCAAGTTTGAAGATTCATGTATGTGGTGGAAAATTTTAAATATGGTCATATATTTTTTTAGAACCGGGAGTAGTAGTATATTTTATCTTTGTTTCATCTGTCAATTTGTTTTATTAAAAAAAAATTCACATATTAATAATAGTAGTATAAAGTGAAATAATACTCTCAAGTTTTTCCTCATAAATCAATATCGTATCACACTTAATAACTTAATATTTTTAAAGATATTACATAAAATAAAATATAGTTTATATATTTGTAAATTTTACCAAAAAAATAGGACCTTATTTGTTAGGGAAGTTAAAAGGTTATAATGAAGTTAATCACATGATCATAATTAGGTCCCAATGAATTATTATTATAATTATTATGTGATACTAGAAGGGGTGATTAATATGAAATTAATTTTAATTTTAATTAATTGATTAATATAATATTAACGAGGTAATTTTTTTTTATCTATAAGAATTGTATTGATTAATTAATCAACTTTATAAGTTAAGTATTACTTATTAAACCTAACCGCTTAAATAAAAGTTTGAGTTGAGGGCATGTTTTAGGAAGACAGACAGAAAGAAAGGGATCCGACGGTGATCTAATCGCTAATGATGATGTGGGAAACTTCCATATCTTTTTGCGTTGCGTACTTGTCGCAAAGCGAGTGGTATATAGTCTCTACTTTCTCTCTCTTTATACCATTGCAATGACAATTATTACCGACATTTACTGGATATCCTCGTATCCCTCTCCCTCTCTCTCCCTCTCTCAAAATAAATAATATATATGCGCATGCACAATTGCACACACTGTGCTACTATAATTGAGACCTATCTGTTCTGTTCAGTTTTTAGTAGTGTCATTCTGTCTTAATTAGAGATCTGGGTTGTCGTTTTGGTCAGAGATGGTGAGCAGCTCAGAGGAAAGAGTTGTTGCTGTGATCATGGTCGGTGGCCCAACCAAAGGTAATAATTTCCTCTTCTGTTTCAATTTCTAGTATGTTGGAAGTTCCATTAACATTCCCCATCGGCATTTCTTGAGGGAACTATTATCACAACTTCTTTTTCTTTCTTAATCAATTTGGGTTTCAACTTTTAGAATTTGTCTACTTTTCATCTATATTCGATCTTCTTGGATAGGAAGATGATATATTTTGTTTTTCCCCATAATTTATTTTGTAATACAGTCCTACCCTTTTGTACAATTTCGTTTAAGACTTTCTGATTCAGGTACCAGATTCCGGCCATTGTCACTTAATATTGCAAAGCCACTATTTCCATTGGCAGGACAGCCCATGGTTCATCATCCGATCTCTGCTTGTAAAAGGGTATGTATATCACTCTTTGATTTTATTCAAAATCCAAAACTTTGTTCAATCTACTTTCTGGCTTCTTGTTTGGGCCTTTGGAGGAGTAATTGAGATTTATTTTCTGCTACATCTCCGAGGTCCGCTTGCTTTTTTAGATATGGTATTGTTCTACATCATTGTGTATTAACTGCATAATACCTTTAAGTATATATGTTTCTGTTATAGATTCCAAACCTGGCACAGATCTATCTTGTTGGTTTCTATGAGGAGCGACAATTTGCCTTGTATGTCTCCTCTATCTCGAATGAGCTTAAAGTGCCTGTCAGGTAACTTCTTGTCTAGTTATCTTCACTCCTTTGCCTTTGAAATTCAAGTATCAATTTGATTGTTGAATTTTGATATCAGAGTTTCCTTGTTGATCAAACTGTTGTTAGATACTTGAGAGAGGACAAGCCACATGGCTCAGCTGGTGGACTTTATAACTTTAGAGATCAACTCATGGAAGACAATCCAGTTATAGTCTTTTCCTATTTTTACTTCAAACATTTAATGTTAATTTTGTTAATTCTGTTTCTATAGTAAGGAAATGTGGTCATTTACAACTTATCATCGCGCATGACAACTAACATTACTTATGATTTCATAAATTTGAATGGCAGTCGTATATCTTCTTGTTGAATTGTGATGTTTGTTGTAGTTTTCCACTGCCTGAGATGCTTGGTAATAACCTCTCTTTCTTAAATTTGCTCCGTCTGAATCCTCACTTTACAGAATTCTTACATATTATTTCATTCGATTCAGTGTAATTTACCCCATGGAAACTTGTACTTGATCATAAGAAGGTTTGTATATGATATCATGTCTGGTTGACTTTTACTTTTTTGCAGATGCTCATAGAAAATATGGTGGTATTGGAACAATCCTAGTAATCAAGGTCAGTAATATTTTGTGGAGGCTGTCCGCTTAGGCAATTTTCTGGCCGAGTCATTTTTGCCTTCTAGATATAGGTGTTTTTCCACTACTTAGATTTCCATTATACTTTCTTTGTGTAGGTTTCCCCTGAGTCAGCCAATCAGTTTGGGGAACTGGTGGCTGATCCTACCACCAATGAATTGTTGCACTATACAGAAAGCCTGAAACTTTTGTATGCGTACAAGACCAGAGATTCAACAATTTTTAGCATTTGGTATTGCTTAATGATGTGTTGCAATCACGCTTTCTTTACTCTTGTGTCTACTTCAGTCTAATATTCAATGAATTGCAGGTGAGTGATCGAATAAATTGTGGTGTTTATGTATTTACACCGGATATATTTACTGCCATTCAAGGTGTTTCTTCGCAGAGAAAGGACAGAGGTCAGTCATCTGAGACTCAATTGATTAAATGTTACGGTCATAACCTAGACATTTCTTTAGTGCATATTTCAACTCAACACAGTTAACATTTATTTCAAAAGCTTTGGAACTTGAAATGTGCTGTTTTCAGTGAATTTCTATTAATAATGTTCTTCCTTTTAACATGATTTCTGATGGTATACATTGAATTAGATACTTGATCTCCTTTGTCTTCTACCACCAAATTATTTAGGTGGTAAATTTTCTGGTTAAAGTATCAGCTGCCTTAATTTGTGTGTGTGTTTGTTTATATATATTTAACTTGATTTAAAATTCTTCGTAAAAAATGTCGGTAAGGATATTCTCATATTTTTCATAATTTGAGACACTTGAAAAATATTTTTTCTTCTTTTCTGTGGTCTTCAATGACACAAAGGAAGATGTAGTGCATATCTAAGAGCACCCAATCCAGTGCTTTATCTTTAATGAATTGTTAGTGGCATGTTGAATCCTACAGATGCAATTCCTTATAATGCAATCTGAACTCGTTTTACCACTTGCAGCTAATCTCAGACGTTTATCCAGCTTTGAAGCCCTCCAGTCGGCAACAAGGTGTAATCTCTCTCTAATCTCAATGTTCATTTAATTTATTTATTTTTATCATCTGGACAATACATCCACCTGTTGTAAGAAGCCTATCTGAGTCTATGACATCGAGAATTGAAGATCGTTTTATTGGAATAATATATCCATGTTCTACTGCCAAGGCTTCCCAAGTAATGAAGTCCCAAATAAGAGGTAGAGAACTTCCGCGCACCTTCTTTAATTTAGAGAAAATTGCTAGAAACTTATGTACTAGCATAAAGTTATGAATTTTATTGAAACTTGTCAGACCATTGTTAGACTTGCCTAGAGAGTCATGGTAACTGGATTGGAGAATAATAAAGTAGTTCATAGATTTCTGGCTAGAATGCTATTGTTAGTGAGTTAGTAGGATGTCACTCAATGGTTTGATAGCATATGCATCCCTGTTTCACCCACCTCATTCAGAACAAAGCTTGATGTTTGGTTGGATCAGAAATATTCAATTTATCAGGAAATTTAGTACTGAGGTTTTTTTGATCCAGGTTTAACTTGTACTGAATTAAATCCATTTCTCTGTGTTTTCCCCATCAAGCTGATATATTCAAGGATAGGATTCAGACCTAACCTTTTCTATTTCACATAAAGTGGTTGTACTCGTACTGAAACTTGCATACTATGCTCAAATGCCTGAGCTGTAAGCCCTGACCTTTAATCATTGCAATGGACCTTTATTAAACGCATACCTTCACTATAGAGACTCGGTTGAACTTGGGGCCTGATCTCTAGTATTTGGAAACTAATGTTTCCCTTCTAGTAACAACTCCATATCTAACACTCTCCAGAACACATGCATGTGGATTTATATTACAGCTTCTAATTCGATTAAGAAAATTTCTTTCAACCTCCTGCCCTGATACAAGTTCATTTACAGGAACCTTCCTACAGATTTTGTGAGATTAGATCAAGATATCCTGTCACCTCTTGCAGGCAAAAAGCAGTTATATACATATGAAACATTAGACTTCTGGGAACAGATTAAAACTCCTGGGTACGCTTGACCTCCAATGCGGTTATCTAAACATTTCCTTTTCTTTGGGGCAATTGTGTGACCCTTTTGATCTAATTCAATGCAGAATGTCGTTGAAATGCTCTGCCTTGTATCTTTACCAATTCCGATATACTTCTCCCCATCTTTTGGCATGCGGGGATGGCACAAAAAGTGCCACAATCATTGGTGATGTTTTTGTTCATCCATCAGCAAAAATCCATTCATCTGCCAAGGTAATTCTTTTTCCCTTTGTATCTGACTATCATTTGAACTTAATTGTTGGTTGCGAATTCGTTTTTGTGATTATCATGTAAATAGTAGGACACAAATTCTTTCTTAAGATTCTTTGATCATCTCTAATCATAGAGTTTAATCACCATACGCTATTTTTATACTAGGGACCTAATTCTATTTATGGTTGAGTTAATGAAATTTGTGGTTTATGAGAGGAGAGTTGCTATCAGCCTATTATATATGATTGTTTCCTTTTATAATCACAGACTTCAAATGAGGCATGTACTGTGGTTTCTATGCGTTTGATCATGCTTTTCGGACTTAATCTGTAGGATTGACTCTTCCATAAAATTCTGAACAGATTGGTCCCAATGTTTCTATTTCTGCCAATGCTCGCATAGGAGCTGGTGTGAGGCTTATCAGTTGTATTGTTCTTGATGATGTGGAAATCAAGGTATATACCCAATTTTGTATATGCTGCATCAATAAGTTCACCCAAAGATTGACATTGATGTTTTTGGTCCTTAGGAAAATGCAGTTGTAATTCATGCTATTGTTGGTTGGAAATCTTCTATAGGGAGATGGTCTCGTGTCCAGGTGGGTTTATAATATCTTGACATGTTTGTTTTGTTTCGAGTGAGAAATTGTCTCCTATCATTTGTATATATTTGAAGCTGTATTTTTATCTGAAAATGGTTTCATTATTTTTTCTTCAATCCACTCTGATGATATTTTGATTTCTGTATGTCAGTTTACTATTTACCCTACCATCCTAATTACATGCATGATGAGGGAAAATATGATGTTTAGAAATTTTGTTTTAATTTTACATGACAAATGACATTTTGGTAGTGTTTGAACACCAACAAAGAGAGATCCTTGGTTATATCTATATTTTCGTAGACTGTCTCTGGCCTTTGGCTCATTAAGCTTGCTTTCAGCATTTCCCAGTTGAGTTTCTTTAATTTTTGGAAGAGTTACTAGTGGCGACCATTCACAAGGAAGAACCTTGACACATCTACTTGACTCTCTAATTGTTATAACAGCCTTCTTAAATATTAAAAAAGAAAAAAAATTGATTTCAGGGAGAAGGAGATTATAATGCGAAGCTTGGGATCACAATCCTTGGTACTTTCTGGATGCTTTCTCCCTATCAATTGTTTTTCAATTGTTTTCTTTAGAAAGAGATGGTCCAATTCATGCAGTACAGTTACAACGTAATATTTATCATCCAGGTGAAGCTGTTACTGTCGAAGATGAAGTTGTGATAGTTAACAGCATTGTTCTTCCAAACAAGACTCTTAATGTTAGTGTTCAACAAGAAATAATATTATAACAGAGCAAGACGAATATTACAAGGGCTTCCACTGCCAATGTTATTTTCAAAAATTGGGAGTTGCAATAATTAGAGACAAGATTGTTACGTTATTTTTTTTGAAAGTTTATTTTTTGTAATATAAAATATTTCATTTTTGAGCTAAAAATGAAATTAATTTTACCTCAAAATTCCATCCCTTCCTCCCTAAAAAAACTCTTAAACATGAAATTTGAAGGGATTTTAATTATTTTCCCTCAAATAAAAACTTACAAACACACCCTTAGGAAGCAAATGTTAGAAATTGAGATACTTATGCATCAATTGTTTTTCACTTGATTTGTCAAATTTGTCTGTCTGACCAAATTTCCTTGCACCTATTTATAGATCTGGACTCTGGAGAGGTCTTAGTTTTTGATTTATAAGAGAAAACATAGCCAAATTTTGAAGATAAACACAGAAGGCTTCAAATTTTCAAGTAGTATATTAATGGATCCTCTCCATTTACTCTTACAAGTAATTTCAACCATTCTTTGTGGAATAACAACTTACATTGGTGACCTTACAGCGGCTTATTCAACTTCCTTGGGGAACCAAGCTAAGTCTATGTAACACCGGATATAAATCCTTCACTCCAAATTATTTTCATTTCTGGTAAAATCTTTATATGGAGCTTTGAGTACCTTATATCACTTCGTGCAATGAACATATTTTAGAGGTAATAAAACATTAATGAGTAATAGCCAAAGCTCGCATCTCGTATACACTTTTCTAAATCATATCACTAAATAACTTTAAAGTAGACAATAAAATCCCTAAAAACAGGACTGAAATCTAGAAGATGAATGATGTTAAAACTTGAAACATTACAATTCGTAGTATCCCGAGGAGTGCCATTTGAAGCCGATACATATAGGACATGCATTCAACATCTGGTCATCTCTTCTTTGTCAATTTGAACAGAAAGAATGGTGTTTAGATGCCTTGTTTTGTACTTTAATATTGAATGGAGCTTATTTATAACAGAAGGCACGAGTATTAGGAGAATAGTTGTATTGGATTCTTCCCAGCAACTTCAAAATACCAAGATTTCCATGCTTCCATATAATGACCAAATAGGTCTTTCAAAGCTGAAACATCACAAGAAAAACAGTTTTCTATTACTATAATTTCCCGGGACTCTGGACACAGGTATTAATGCACAAGTCACAACTGTGAGTCCATGTGAATGACATATAAATAAACTCCTTTGCCAAGACCAACAATATGCAAAATTATTCAGTTTTATACAGATACTTGACACTGTTAAACAAAAATATTGCGCTACTAAAAGCTTATGGCTATGACATGACAGTGTACCGTGAACAATCAAGCAAGTGATTGTTGTGAATATCATAACACAGATGACTCAATTATCATCTGAAAGCTTAATAAAAGATAATAGCTATCTAAAACTTTTTGAAGTAAATTGATTTGTAACTAAATCTTAAATCATTCTTTGAGAAAATCAACTTATGAAATTTTTTTTGGGGGAAACTTTAGCAATTACATATTAATATAAGACAACTAAACTTTAGCAATTACATATTACTAAACTTTTGTGTCACAATGACTGATAAAGCTAAGTAATGGTTTTCTTGGCATGATTTTGAATCTGCACATTACTAGTTATCACCAATTCCCACCAACTAAGCATATATTATTCCTGAATCTACAAACCACAAATTATCACAAGTTTCCATTAACCAAGTATATGTTATATTCTTAAACCTACACGCCACAAATTTCCAGCAACGGAACTTGTTTTTATACTCAACCCAAGTGAAAATGTGGGCATGGAACAGGCTCTTATGATTTTATGACCAAATTTAATTTATTTCTAGCATGATAACTTCAGGTGCATCACAAAGATATCAGCCCATACTTTGAAGAAGTGCATCACAAAGACGTCAGGCAATACTTCTAAGAAGTTGAACTGATGTAAAATATAAAGCAATACCTTGGTTATGATACTGAGGACGATAAGTTGAGGCTAGACTTTCCCAATCACAAACCTGCTTCCCTTTGTTATTATCAAAACCTTCAGCTTTAGATTCATTTATAGGAGCAAATGGACCAAACTGATAATTCTGTACATTCTGTCTCGAGTCCTTCTCCAAGTTATTCCCATCAACAACATTTTCAAGAGTTTTACATTTCACTTGTGTTTGCAATTGTGCTTTCATAGCCTGGTCAGTATTTGCATCAATTGTCGGAACCACCTTGCACCTTTTAAAACTGGTATTTGTAAGTTCAGTCCCAAATGTCCTTTTCTTAGTCTCGAGAATTAGATCATTGACGGATGCACTTTGAGATTTTCCCCTCATCCCCAACCACCTGAAGGCAGGCTTTCTTGTTTCTGGGTGATGGGTCTGCATGCATTATAAGAATTTTTGAACAATGATTGAGAAAACGCTTCTTATCATTTAAATTGAGATGCATAAAAGATTACTTTCAGAAGATCCTACAGTAAACATTTAAAAAATGATGGTTTACCTTCTCAATGAAATTCATGGAAGACAACACATTTGCAATATCATACAGCCGCCTAACTTTAGCTGCAGAGTTATCTTAATAAGAGAGCGTTAGTTAAAGAGTTCTTGTTGACTATTCTGCTTAGAGAAAAGCAAATAGAAAAATTATTACTTCTCATCATTGACGGATCATGAGCATCTCCGAGCAAAATCTTTGCAGCTTCATCAAGGGAGATCATCTCCACCTAAAAAGAGAGTTATAGAATAATCAGTAGGAGATTAAAAGACGAGAGATTTTTCAATAACAGATCTAGAGACAGGTTTTGCATACATTAGAGCAAAGGAAAAGCTTGACAAAATTTTGTGTCAGCAGCCCCAGAGATTTTTCTTTCCTATTGTCTGCAAAGATTAAAATTAAAAACTAAGCTCAAATCTCACTGTAAAGGTTAGATTAACTTAACAAAACAGCAATTAACTTTCCAGTAACGAATTGTGATTGTTTCTGTGAATCTAACAAGGCGCGTGACCAGAATTTTGGAATTATGAAAAAAGAAAAGAACAAAGAGTTACCAGTTTTGGATGACCCTGATAACTTGAGAACAGAACTTGAGTTTGATTTTTCATTCTGACTTGAATTATTGGAACTGTAAAAAAATTCATCCTCGTCGTCATCTGAAACCTACAGAACAGGATAAACAATAGTAATCCTGTTAATTTATAGCTGAAAAGTGGGGAAATACAATTAAACTTTGTCGACAACAACCTAAGAGTCCACACACCTTTAGAGAGAGATTATCTTCAAATGCAATATAACTTTCCTTCAGACCTTCTTGCTAACAAAGCACCAGACATTTCAATCATTCAATTAAAAATTAAATTAATTGATAATCTAGAACTACAATGTTGAACCTAAAGTCTTGAAAGAAAAATTGAAAGTAAAAAATACCTTAAGTAGCTGTAAAGTTTTAGGGATTACTACAAACCCTTTCCAAGAATATCGATTCTTGGCCTTCTTTGCAAGAACCTGATTGATAGTAACAAGCTTAGAATTCGACCTAAATTTCTCAAAATAGAAAAAACTAAGGAGAAAAGGGATAATAAGAGATCTTACACCAATGCTTTCCAAGACATTGACGATGTCATATATCCGGCGTCTCTCCACACCTGCAACATCACAACTTTTATAAAAATCCACACAAAAATTTTAACGGGTATAGCCTAGCTATCTTTCAACCCACACCAGCCTCCCATAGTACCGATGTGGATTTTCCCCATACAACAACCCCACATTTGAATTCACGGCATAAATATACAGAAAAAAAATAAAAAGAGTCATCAGAATTATAGATCAGATCCAGACCTAATCGGGCTGCGGCATCGTCAAGTCCAATTGTTTCCACACCATCTCGGTCATACAAGCTCAAGAAACTGCATCATGTAATTAAAATTTAGAAACTACAAAAAGAAAGAAAATTACATGCCTATAGATAGAGAGAGGGAGGGAAGGAGGGAACACTTGGAGCATAAGAGACCAAGAGATTTCTGTTTGCGGCAATAGGTAGAATCTCTAGATCCAGGTTCTTTTGAAGCAGATGAAAGTAGCGCCATTTCCTCACACAGGTTACAAGTCTAAAGAGACAGTTTGTGTGTATATATATATATATATGCTTGCACTTTAAGAGAGACACGGGAGGGAGGGAGAGAGAGAAGCTGTGCCTGTATCTGTGTGTTGAAGAGAGAGGGGAAGGAAGGAAGGAAGGAAGGAGGACCGTTAAGAAAGGGGCTGTTGAGTTTGGCGGGATCAAGTGTTTTGGAGTTTGGAGGGATACTTATTTTGTTGGGGGTTTTGAAAGTTTGAATTAAGAGAGAATTTGAATTCGGTTAATTTTTGCCTTTTCTAATGCGCGCTCCTCTTATCCAAATGTCGAATTTGGCATCGCTACCCTTATTTATATATATACTAAAAATTAGATTAAAACTAGATATAAGCCCTCGCGTTGCGGCGGGATTATTCAATATCTTAATAATAAATATGTACGTACAATTAATAAATTAAAATATAATAAGAACATGAAATATTACCCAGACAAAACAGATGAATATACATTGTAGAGGGTAGGTGTTGAGATAAAGTAGTGATTTTATTAAATAATAATTAAATTACAAAGGATAATATCATAACAGTTGATATTATTAAAACAGTTTAGATTTTTAATCATTTAGGGGATTATAAATCTAAAAATTAAGAGAATGACATTATGCTATTAACTGCTTTTAGATTTGTAGTGATTTAGAAGATTATAAATCCAAAAAATAATTAATAGCATAAAGTAGTGGTTTTATTAAATAATAATTAAATTACAAAGGATAATATCAAAATAGTTGAAATTATCAAAACAGTTTAGATTTATAGTGTTTTAGGGGATTATAAATCTAAAATTTAGGGGAATGAATTAGAATTTGTTTTCATCCTCATTTGTTAGGTTAGTTGGACAGTTTTGTTAAGAGTCTTAAGGAACGTTAATTAGACAGGACACGTGTTGAATTGTGGGAATGACATGTGTCAAGTTATAGTATCATGTACTGTGTTATATATAATAGATAATAGATTCGAAAAATACTACATTACCTTAAGACTTTTTACAACTTAAAATAACTTACAATCATACAAAACAATTATCATAATTCACCACACCACCACAATAATTAATTTTCTTTTAAAAATAGATATCCAAAAAATCTAAACATATCTACAAAACTTACAAATCATCCATAACAATTTTAATAATTCACCACACTACCACAATAACAATTATTATTATTATTATTATTATTATTATTATTATTATTGTTGTTGTTGTTATTATAATTATTACTATTATCATAATTATTATTACTATTACTATTATTATTATTATTAATATTACTATAATAGTTATAATAATTATTATTATTATAATTATAATTATAATTATAATTCTTGTTGTTATTATTATTATTGTTATTACAATTATTATTATTATTATCATAATTATTACTATTATTATTATTATTATTATTATCATTATTATAATTGTTCGTGCCTGAAGGCACGACGTAACAAAAAATTAGATTAAAATTCGAAAAATACTACATCTTTGCATCTTACAATCAAACATAACAATTATCATAATTCACCATACCGCCATAATAATTAATACATTCTCAATCATCAACACATCCAACCACCAAAACAACAAAAATAAATATTTTCAAAAATAGATATCTACAAAAATCTAAACTTATCTACAAAACTTGCAATCATCAATACATATTCAAACTACCAAAACAACCATCATTCCATACCCAAAATCATCATAACCATGTATAACTTTACAAAATACGGAACACAAAAATACACACATGCAAAAATTAATACATACTCAATCATCAACACATCTAACCACCAAAACATCAAGCTAGTCGCAACTGATTTTTAAAAATTTCGACAAAATTTACCTTAAAAATAGATATCCAGGCAAATCTAAATTTGTCTATAAAACTTACAATCATCCATACATATCCAAACCACCAAAAAAACCATCATTTCATACCCAAAATCATCATAACCATGCAGAAATTAATACATATTCAATCATCAACACATATCCAATCACCAAAACATTAAGCTAGTCGCTACTAATTTCAAGAAATTTCGACAAAATTTCCTTTTAAAATAGATAACCAGAAAAATCTAAATCTGTTTAAAAAACTTACAATCATCCATACATATCCAAACCACCATCATTCCATACTCAAAATCATCATAACCATGTATAGTTAGCCAACTTTACAAAAGACGAAAAACAAAAATACATACATACAGAAAATAGAGAAACAACATGTTGAGAATAACCCTTTACTTTACAGCTTACACTAAGTATATTCTTTACAGCTTACACCAAGTATGCTTCAATATATACCTGAAAATATTTGAATTTTAAAAATTATAGAAATATGTGAGTAAAAATAAAACAATTGTAAATCCAAAACATAAGACCCCTTACTTTATTCGGAATTATCTAAAAAACAAATGAGCACACATATTTGTATGTAGTGGGGGGAATAATTTAGATTGATATTGTAAGACCCCGAATTTTATGAAATAAAGGTATTCAATTTTTCTTATAATTACTATTCAGTAAATGGTTAAATTGATAAAAGGTTAAAGTTAAGGGTGATATATGATTTTTTTTCAAAATAAGCAAGTGGCTATAAAATACTTATTGTTGTCGGGGAATATTATTCGTTTGGTCGTGAAATATTCTTTTCTGTCGGGAATATTAAATGCGACGGTAACCATTTATGGGCCCCATAATAGAATAAGCTGCGGATGAAGAAAATGACAAGTTTGAGTTTTTATAAATAACGGCGTAATTGTTATCGTTAACACTGTTGGAATACCCGGTGGATAAAGTAAACTAATACGCGTTGTTGAACAAGAGATGTAGCGGTATTACATGATATTTTTCAATTATTGATTCTTACGTGAAAGCCTTTACTCAATAATTATTACGATGATTAATCTTGTTCAATATTTTATTTTATTGATTCAATAATTGTTTGTGTTGATATTTTATATTATTGTTGTTCAATAATTATCAACTTGCGTAAGTATTTCCCATTATCGGATCAATAATTCATATTATTTGAATAATATTATTAGATAACATTATTGGCAATGTCTAGAAAGTTCTGCATCAAGGAGAGGTTTGGTCACCTAATTACGCGCACGATGAGAGAGATCCTTATCGAAAGCCCCCTCTTTCCACAGGAGCGACTGGTTGTCATATAAATGTGATTACAGAATATTATTTGTGAATAATTAATTATTGATTCATATGATAAGAAAATATTTATTTTATATGAATATAAATGATGGATTTATTTATGTGGTTATTAATGAAGGAATTAATCTTTGAGATGTTTTATTTGTATTTTGTCGGATTGGAGGTATTAAAAATCAAATCAATATTTTTACGATATATTATGTGAGTTATAATTTTTAATCCGAATAGTTGGATCGTTGTAATTTTTGGATATGTTATACATATATAAGTTGAGTATATGTCCACAAATTTTGAACCGTTAAAATGAGCGTATAATTTATTATGAATTTTAAGAGGTGACTAATTCGGAAATTAGGTTATAAATAATTTTGGTGGAAAATTCTAGAATTGGTGGGCCCCACTTGTGGTTGGTGAAAAAAATGTCTTGAATTTTATTTCAAATGTGGTGGGTGGCAATAGTAGCGAGGTAAAGCCATCAGTGTGGTCGAAGTCCGCTTGGTAGCCATTAACATTTTCCTATAAATAGAGGGCTAAGTTAGAATTGAAAATCACACCGTAAAACATAAGCTTTCTCTCTTTCTCTCTAGATTATTGAGTGTAATTTGTGAGTATTTAGATACTTGGTGAGTTGATATTCATCGGTCTGCAAGTTTCCTTCAAATCATATCAGATATCCCCTCGCCGGAAGTCTTTGCTTTTTTTGAGGTAAGGGATAGTAAGGGATATTATTTTTTTAAGTAATGATATTATTTCTTCAATATCATTATGTTGAAATATTAGTTGAAATTTTTATCAAATTTGGAACTTTTTCATGTCGATTTACTATTCATGAGTTCTTATTCACGAGTTACTATTCATGAGTTACTTATTCACGAGTTACTTATTCACAAGTACTATTCATGAAAGCGTGAAAATGTTTTTTGTGGAATTTCTATCTTTTGAGTCGGGGTTACTATTCACGTATCGACACTTATTCATGTATATAATACTATTTACGTGATGACATTATTTACGTGATACTATTATTATGTATCGAATCTGAATACTATTCACGAGTTATTATTCATGAGTCTTATTCACGAGTTACTATTCATGAGTTCTTATTCACGAGTTACTATTCATGAGTTACTATTCATGAAGTTACTTATTCATGGGTTACTATTCACGAGTTACTATTCATGACAAAATTGGTTTCTTTTTCTAACTAAATTATCGTTGATTTATGAATCTTACTCTTGAAATTAAAACCATGTTTTGATTATATTATTTTATATAACATTCTTATAACCCTAATGATGATATTTCTCTTTGACTTGAGTGTAAAGATGGGTAGATTATTGGTATGATCGTGACCATAGGTTCTCTTTGGCGATGGTGCAAAAGTTGAATTGTTGGTATGATCATGACCATTGAATTTACAATTGAATATTTTTAGCTTAAGTGCAAAGGTGAATTAATCAACATGGTTATAATTATTGTTATATAACTTCCGAAATGAAATGATTATGTATATCTTTGATATATGAATATCTTTTGGCTCGTTGATGCAAAGATGAATTATTGATGAATATCTTTCAGTAATGCAAAGATGACTGTTGTTGAATATCTTTGAAGATGAATGAATTATCGATGAATATCTTTGGCTCGTAATGCAAAGATGACTGTTGTTGAATATCTTTAGCTTTGAGTGCAAAGATGAATTATTGATGAATATCTTTGGCTCGTAATGCAAAGATGACTGTTGTTGAATATCTTTAGCTTTGTAGTGAAAGATGAATTATTGATGAATATCTTTGGCTCGTGTCTGAAGATGACTGTTGTTGAATATCTTTAGCTTTGTAGTGTAAAGATGAACTGTTGATGAATATCTTTGGCCGAGTGGTGCAAAAATGAATTTATTAGTATGATTATGAGCAGAACTGTGATTTGGTATAACCATGATATTTGATGTTTCGGGTAAAGACAGTGATGAAAATTATCTTCGTCCGGATGAGAAGAGAATTTAGAATCACAATTATGATTATGAGTTATTCATATGATTGTGGAAAGGAACTGTTGATTGATGTTACGAGGATAAAATATTGTTGGTGGACTTTTAATGTGGAGAAGATAATAGACTTTATATACTATTTGACTCTTTTAATGGATTGCTTCGTTCATTTTTAACTATGGTTGAAAAGTTTTATCATCTACCATATGTTCTAAATCTACGATTCATTACCGATGAAGACTATTGATAATTTATTTATCTTTAGTCATAATATTCTTTCTTGAAATTAGTTGTGCTCACCCTTTTGTTTCACAATTCCTTCGTGTAATAAAAGTGTAAATTTGGGTTGGCCCGGGGATAACAAGGGAATAGAATCGGTGGTCTATAGTTGTTGAGGTTCTCCAAAAGAGTATGAAAATAATTTTATTGAGGGCTTTAGTGTGTTGTATTTTATACATCATTTAATAGTTATTTTGGTGAATTAAATAGGGTGAAAGCGAACCCAACTTTGGAAGAGTGTTTTGTCACTATCATACAAGATGTCTAATGACATACAAACTCGTGTTATCATAAGACATGGTTGTCAGCTCATCCACTTCTTTGAGTATATTTACAAGCACTACCTATATAATCTTGGTGTTTGTTTGGAGTATAATACCAAATTAGAGACAATGGAGATAATGATATGTCGAGAGAAGACTACGCCATTGGGAAGAATATGATAGTAATCTTCTTGTTTTTCTTTGGGGTCTATTAGGTGACCAGGATAATTACGTGGCCATATGATATCTACCATAACCTAAAAAGCATGGCCTCCCATATACGAAGGTTTTCTTGAACACTTCCCAAAGATTCTAATTTCTAAAAGCAGCTTTTGACTATACCTTTATATAAGGTGTCATTGTGACGTCTTCTGATTGGTATATATTTGTATCCAAACTCACAGCATATGTGTTGTTGTATTTTGCACGACAATTGTTGTAATAAAGTTGTAGTTATTTTTCGTACCATGTATTTGGCGACTCAGAATGGGTTGGATGGAATGGACCTATTTTGGGGACGTTACAGATATAATTAAGAATTTAGAGATATTGTAATAAATAATCAATTTATTTAGGAAAAGATATAGACTTACAATCAAATAAAGTTTTCTTAGTACCATTTCAACAAACGATTCATTTGCTTAATGATTTAAATCATAAATTTGTATTAATGGCAGTATAATGGTGTGAGTTTGATTTGCGAGTGTTTGATTGGTTACAGTTGTGTGTGTATTTGTGCATATATTATGTGTGTTGTGTCTGCATGAGAAGTAGAGAAATATAGTCTTAATAAGAGAGACTTTCACACATACACAATTGTTTGGTTAGTGGTGGTTAGTAATCGTCAAAGGTGGACATGTCGTTACTTCATCACTTTAAACCTTCTCTTCATCAATATATTTAATGTCCTCGTATCAATACGAACACACTTTGCCTAATGAGGAGAATGCACAACCACCTATATTATTTACGTAAACAATAAAATTAACACTATTTATATTATAGGAATAGTAAAGTTATTTTGATGCGATGGATGGCATAAAGTAGATTTACGATTATTATGCCCCCATCCACAAAGATCCATTGTATATACTCTATTGTTCTCGTTGACAAATTCAAATTATATGTCATAACAAAAGCTTAAAGGCTACAAATCAACATTAAGATTAAGAAACTTTTACTCTCAACTACAAAACTGGTAAAAAAACAAAAATCATAGTTCCTCAATAATTCAGTAGTAATCACGGAATAACACGATAAAAAAATTAAGTAATATTAAATGAGGCAAACTAAAAACATGTTGACAAAGCAAACGTTTTACATAAAACGAAACTTAAAAATTTCTAAATTCAATAATATCCAAATCCATTGTAAAACCAGAGAGAAAAGAATAGGATTAAAAGTTATACCAGTTGACAATCTTTATTTTTTGTTCTTTGGCTAGAAGAGGTTGCTTTTTCTTTCCCCTAAAATTTGGCATTCGACAAAGTATCAAACCTTTTTTTATCCTTCTGTGTAAGAAAACGCTACTTAAAAGCAAAAAAAAGAAAAAATGGATGAGAATTAGGTGTGAGGATACACTACCTCACGTATACGGAGACAATTTAGTTCATACTCGTTGCGAATTACCACTCCATTATTATGACGAAATCTTCGAACCTGTAGACAAAAAAATAATGAATAGTAAATAAGCGGGTAAAAAGATTAGATAAAAAGTAAGAAAATGATTATTAAAAAAAACTTATCATACAGTATTTTCTAAGTCGTCATCCATCTGTCATGGCATTAATGAAAATAAATTAAAACAAATAAGTTATTAAAAAAATCAATAAGATATATTTAGAGAGAGTTAATCAGATGATAAACTTACACTACCAAATATAACAACATCATCCATTGGTCGATGATTGTGTAGTTGAAACGGTTGTAGCTACACAATAAATTTCATAAGTCATATATAATTAACATCAATTACAATGAAATTTCATACAATTAACATGCATTTAATCAAACATAATACATACACATCCAATTTTCAGAACCAAAATTAAGGAAAAAGACAACCTAAATTAGCCTACAAATTTCACATAATGAACACTCAATAATAACCAACTCAACATCCATTCCATCCTATCATTCATAATAAAGAAATCTATTTCATCATAACTATAAACCTATTTCATAATAAAAATAAAAATAGCCAAATTAAAAGACACCCAAATGTGTGTTGTTGTGTGTGTGCGTGCTATTGGTGTGAAAGAGAGAAAGAGAGAGATAGAGTGAGAACATAAATTTAAAACAAATCTAAACACCCAAATTTAAAACAAACAAACATTCAAAAACTGAAGCTGTCGTCGACTTTGAATATTCTTTGTATTGATTATTTTATAAGAAGACTTTAAATATTCGAAAACTTTAGTTAAAGATTTCAAGCTATGATGAAATAGATAAGAATAGAGTTCTTCTAGAAGGCATCGGAATGAACAGTAAAAAAGTATCGATTTCAAACCATCATACCACCAACCATAATTAGTTAAGTAAAACGACAGTCATTGACAAAGACTTCTAATACATAAGAAATTATTTCATTCAATAATACTTATTTTAGCTCACATTTCAAGTTAAAGTACGCATGGAACAAATATGCATCCAAAGAAGTAATAAATAACTTAAAGTTAATTCTCATTTTTAAAACAAACTCCCAACAAACAATTAGAATTTAAAAGGAAAAACCCCAATCTAGCTGGGATGGGACCAAATCATGAGTTTGGACATAAAGTTCATGTGGTCTAGGTTTCTTTCAAAAACTCATTCCAGCTAAGCAAAGGCTATGTAGTTAGCTAAAGAAGCATAAAATAGGTTTTATTTCTATCATTTGTCCCACAATTTTTACAACCAATCAGGTAACAAAGCAAGTACTGCTCGAAACATAAAATTATTTTAAAACAAAAAATATTTTAAACCTATACCAACACAAAAATCGATCTTTACGTCTCAAATGTGAGAAATTGAACAAAACCCACAATTCCAACCCCCCCCCCACCCCCCCCACCCCCACCCCCACCCCCAAAAAAATAATAAATAAGAGCTATTTCAATACATACAAATCCACACATATAATCGAATAAATATCATAAAATGAAATAAATAATAGAATCAAAAAAGTGAGATGTAAAACCAAAAAATTGAACCTCTGATTTAATTTTCAAGAACAAATAAGAAAACTATGTTTCTCAGTATATGTCAGATCAGGCTTCAAGATGTTGTTTAACATACCTTATGAGGTTTGAAAAGATCATCGCTTGGAAATGTTGTGTCAAGGAAAAATATCCCGCCTTGATAAGGCGTTCCTAAAACAAAATTTGATGTAATTAGAATTTTATTTAAGGAAGTTAAATTTACAACAAACTTCTTGGAATGTAATCATGCCTTCCAAACTTCTTGTAATAAAAACACAGATCAGTTCATGGTAGCCTCAACTAGCTAGTGCATTATTAAACACGATTCCCAGAATCAACAGTTCATGGTAGCCTCAGCTAAGTCGCAAAAACTTTTCAATTATGCCTTCAACAATCGACCTAATAAACCATAATCAACAGTTCCAATTGCGAGAATATGGATTTGAGTATGTGATGATGTTTATAACCTTGCTAGGGTAAAACATGAAGCATTTTAGGTAAATGTACAACATTCTTCTTTTGTTTATTAGCTTTTTCTCCTTGGTCTCTAATGGTATTTGATCAGTTTTGAATTGGAGTACATTTCATGATTTGATGTTTATATGTTGTTTAAACTTCAATGTAAAACTCGATGTATGCTTTGTTAACTTAAATTGAAATAATAAAAACGTAAAACGGATTTGGTCATATTTTCTTAGAATCTTTATTAATTAATATCTATGAAATGTGTGATAGTTTCAAAGTTGAATTTTTTAGCTAACTTTCAATATTGGAGGCAAAAGTTAGGTCGTTTGAGTTTTTAGTATCATTTCACCAATCAAGAATTGAGTTTTACGCACAATCATCATACCATTTTGTTCTTTGTATGCAGCAGTGGTGTTTGTTATACTGGCACACATGACCCTCTCGGAAGGTGGTACTGAGAGACGGTTCTTTGTAGGCAACAAATTGTGGGGATTTTTTTAGTGCGATTGGGGTTTCTCTAACAATTTTTGTGACAGTGATCTTTTAAGAAATTGTTGTCAAAATCCTTGCTAAGGTTACTAATGTGCTTCATCGGGTTTGGCTCTATGCACTTGTCATAGCTAATTAACCACATTGATTAATGGATTAATGGTAGGGGATTTGATAGCAGGACTAATGAATATGGGAAAAAAATCCTTATCCCTCCCCTTACTTTTGTAAAATGGTCTACCACTTGCTAGCCCACACAGTGTAATTTAGGCCACACAGTTTCCCTCTCTCTTCCTCCTCCTCCTCCTCCTCCTCCTCCCCATTGATTCGACTAAATTTTACTGTTCCATTAAGATGTAATTTGAGTTAAGAATATAATCTCTCTGCCTTTTTGTTTTTATGTTTTTGTTTCATAAGAACTGTTTTTTGGTTACCAAGTGTTTCATTGTTTTTTGGTTCCATGAAGTAGCAGGGGATTATTCCAAATTAGATTTGATTGCAATTTGTTACAAATAAGTATTTAATTTTATCTTACCTTCAATTAAATTTTCAGAACCTTCAATTAAAACAAAATGAGCAAATAAACCCCCCCCAACCCCAACCCCAAAAAAAAAGAAGAAGAAAGAAGTAATAAAGTAAAAAAAAAATTGAAAATAAAACAAATGTCTTAATGTTCCAATAGTGGGACTTATTACCCACCTTACCTATAGATATTCAATCTAAGAAAAAGCAATTACCCATAAAGATATATCACCTAACAATATGATCGCAAAAGCCACTTGATGCCAATGATCACATATAACTAATTTTCCGTCCAGTTAACTGAGACCTAAAGAACATAACTTGATCTCAACCTGAAAAAATAATGTGCAAAGCTTTATCTTAAATAAAATTAATAATGTCCAAAGAATTCACAAATGTGCTTTTTTAATGCAGATTAATTCACAAATGTCCAAAGACCTAACTTGATTAATGCAGATTTCTACAGTATCTTAAAAAGAAAAATTTTTGCTAGAAAGAGATTTCTACAGTAACAGATCAATTTCTTCTAAAAAGGTCAATTTCTTCTAACATTTTCCCCCAAATTAAAAAGAAAGAAAGCTAAAAATTTGTAACAGATAACATGGAAAGAGACATGTAAAAATTGAATAAACTTGAACAATCACATATAAAATGAATGATTAAACCTGGGGGGCCAGCAGAGGAATCGGAAGTGCGACCTCTCCCTCCTTCGACGAAAGTACTCTCACTATTATTCCATAAAGAGAAGAAAAGATTTGGGCGGGATAGCATGTAAGGGAGAGTAGAAAAGATTTGGGAGGGGTAGCGTGTAGATGTAAGGGTGAGTTTGCCTTTAGCCCAAATTCCAGGCGAGATAGCATGTAAGGGAGAGAAGAAAAGATTAGGGAGGGGTAGCGTGTAGATGTAAGGGTGAGTTTGGACGGGATTTTTTTAGTGTCAAATAGAAGATGAGCCTTTAAATTAAGTGAGATCAAATCTGAGGCGTTGTGGTTTCTCAAATGATAAAATTTGAATTGGGTTCTGTTTTATTATATATATATATATATATATATATATATATATATATATATATATATATATATACGGGAAAAATATAGGCTGTGTAAATTTTAAATATACGCTAAATTATCCTATACTTGTAGAGTAGTCATTAACTGATAGTAGAGTCACTGTACTATTGTAAAAATATAGAGTGAATTCTCAGATAGTACAATGACTACTATACGATCGTAGACTGTGTAAATCTGTACAACTATGTAATTTCATTAACTCATATATATATATATATATATATATATATATATATATATATATATATATATTAAACTCAAGCTCAAATGAACTAAGAACGACCCGGCTATAGTGACGGTTTTTTTTGTCACTGTAGCATAAAAAGCCGGTTTTCTATTCTATAGCGACGGAAAAAACCGTCGCTATAGCTGGTTCGTTCTTAGTTCGCTCCTCCAGTTCGCTGGAGAAAGCTTAGATATATATATGGTACAGATCTTAAATTCACCTTTTATCTAACATACCTTGTTCTACAAAGGGGTGAGCAAGGTATGTTAAATAAGGGATGAATTTAAGATCCCGACCGTATATATATATATTCGCTCGCTTCCTGCTACTAGTACTAGTAGAGTAGTAGTATAGAGTACGTTACGACCAAAATACTCAATATTATTATTAATAAATAAAAATTATCTGTTGTCTTATATTATCCTAGTTGTGTCTTATGGTTCCAGCACTATATGAACGGTGGGATTTATCCCAAACTTTGGACGGCCCAGATGATTTATTAGAGTGAGCAAGAAATTCAAAATCAATTGTATTTTGTTAAATAGATTGCTTATCACTAATTGAGAGATTTTTATTTTTTAAAAGATAATGATATATCTTACGATTTTATAATTATAATTTATAATATTTTAACAATGAGTAAATTCTATAATCCAACTTAGTTCTATGTATTGATATATCATATACTTCATAATTATAATTTGACAATAAACTTTCACAATGCATAATAACTCTTTTTTTACGAGTCATAATTGCAATTTTGTAACTTTTTTTTAACTTAATGAAAAATGACTTGAGATAGGGGAATACTTTCAATCTTAGTAGCAAAGAGTGAATACTTTCAGACACAGAATTCCAAATTAAGTGCAACAATCTTGAATCATCACTTTCAATCTTAATATTGAGAACGGTACAATCGGAGTTCTATCCTTCAAGGAAAACAGTTTAGCTAAGTTGGATACCCAACAAATAAATCTATTTGGTTTTGGGGTTTAAATTAATTGAATAAATAATTCATTTTTATTATGGGAAAAAACTCTAGCATTAATTAGAGATGAATTGTCTCTAATACTCCTATGTTGTTTGCAAGAATTATTCTTGGAGGGATATGACTATTAATCTCAAGTGTCTTGTTTGTTTTTAAATTTAGACTTGAAACTATTAGCCCAAGGATTATAAAATGACTTAACATAGGGGACTATTTAATACCAATGTATTATAATCTCATCATGTGGGATTACAAATTTATGGACAAAAGTAAACATTATTTCTTTTAATATGCTACAAATTATAATTTAAAGTATAATTAAAATAAATTTTATTTATTTTTTTCAGAAGTAACTAAAAAAGGAAAATCAGAAAAATGAAATAAGAAAATGTCATCTAGATTTAAGAGTTTAGAAATTAGAAAGGAAGAATACAACTATTCCACAAAACTGCATAGTCACAGAGAGATTATATTATAATTCACACAAAAGTACAAACATAGCCTAGAATTTTAATTAATTAATTTTTATTATTTTACTATTCCAACCGTTCGGTTGCAATGTTTCCTGGTGATATGTTTAGATATTTTTTATTTATTTATACACTTTTTTGATGTATAAATAAGTTTAAAATATATTATTATTGATAAGGATATAATAGTCCAAATGATACTTTTTATCCAATCTTTTAATTAATCTTATAAAAACAAACATAACATGAGATTATTTTAAGTTATGCCATAAATAATCTCATAAAAAATAAACATGTGACTATGACTATTAAATTATAAGATTAATAGTCTTGAGATTATAACCCATGCAAAAAAACATAGCCCTAGGCTACCAAAATTAGAAATAAATTTATCTTTTTATTCTATTTCAAAATTAAGGATATAATTCTCTTTATACAATACACTTCACATAAAGTTCTCAATTTTCTATTATTTTTTATACGAGGTAGATTGATTATATTACTATATTTTCAACAAATGTAACAGAGATGACTGGAAAAAAAACATAACACAAAAATCGTCGTTTTGAAAATTGGAACAGGTTGTTGAGGGAGTAGACTGGTGAAATGTCAAAATGCTTTGACCATAACTAAGTAAAATAAATCTTTCCTATCCAAACCCCTTCAGTTCAGTTGATATTCAAAGTTAAAA
Organism: Panax quinquefolius; assembly: GCA_020205615.1. Classification (NCBI taxonomy): domain Eukaryota; kingdom Viridiplantae; phylum Streptophyta; class Magnoliopsida; order Apiales; family Araliaceae; genus Panax; species Panax quinquefolius. The sequence continues at coordinate 11,558,913 of CM035156.1, forward strand.
CAAAACACACATGCAAGACAAAGTCTTTCAAATAGATAAAATCCAAGTAAATATGTTACATGCTCAATTGTAATGCTATTGAAATATATAGCTGCACTCTACATTATGAAATAAATTAAAATACACACTGGATGGCATCATGTTAAGTGACCAATAAACAGATATTTTCATTGGAAACTTCATGTTTTAACCTCCCCGTCTTCACCGGGAACTGCTTCCTGTTTGTTTCACCAATGGGATCACTATTTAGTTGTTCAAAATCACTGTGGAGTGATGGCATCTTAAAGTCTCGTATTCATATGGGTTCCAACCAGTGGCGGAACCAGAACAAAATTTGAGGGGGGTCAAAATTTGAGGGCGATTACCGAAGGTCCGGAGTAGCGATGTGTAGGTTGCAGCGGCGAGGGAGCGGAGTTAAGGTCCTTGGGTTTGATTTTGACCCAGATTGAAAAAAATAGAAACCTCTTGTTTGGTGTATGTAAACCTCCAAAACCCCAATGAACTTCTATTGTTTCTGTTAAAGTTGAACCTATATCTAGTTTCCTTAATGTTCTTTGATACTTTAAAAGGCTATCAAGTTACTTCACATGTTTTAAGTTACAGAAAATCTGCTATTCAATTGAGTGGGATCAACCATTTACACTATTAAGCTCTAATGATTCAATGCTTTTTCACAAGTTAGACATGTAAATATAACATGTTTGTTAATGTGACAAGTGAGAACCACTTCCAGTACCTTAAATCATGTTTCACCTGAACTACGACACTTCAGAGAGATTAATTCATGAAAGAACTTTTCTACCACTGAGAAAAGAGCATTACCTTGTGTTGTTCCCAATTTGTCAAGGATGATGGTATAGATGAGCAGGGTATAATAACCTTCGGCTTCCCCCATCTTGCCCTAAGGTCCTGCACTGCACCTAATATTTCAAGGGGAGTCATAAAAGTGAAAATCTATTACACACAATAAGAGGTCAGAGTTGGTTGCAAAATAGCATAAACAAACTCCAGTATAATTCTAAAAAATTGATGACTTGCCGAATATAAACAAAACAAAGAGAATATGTCATAGGAATGTTTTATATAGAAGCATTCTCAGAAACAAGAGTTCATCAGCATATTAAGAAAAAAAACATATACCGGAAACAAGAGTGTAGCAGTACCCAAGAGGTCTTTGTATTCTACTTCTTACTGGTTGGTGTTAAGCTTCTAGTAATACTCAGCAGTGTTAAGCAATGACATTGATTGTAGATTTCAATTAAGTTTTTATTATGACCATTGAACGTTGACATGGCACCAATCATACAGTATATACTTGTAATTTGAAATATCAGATTGTTACTATCATACATGTTTAACTTATGAAAAAGCATTGAATCATAATATAATTTAATTAAGTACATACTTGTAATTCGACATATCAGATTGTTACTATCATTAAATCCTAATAACCACGGAAGAAATAAATTACAATTCTATCTGAAAGAGAGATTTTTTGGAAGTTGTTGTGCATTTGCTGGTGGGAATCGTCTTAATTTCCTCTTGAGATAAAGCTTGTCCAAATGATAAAAAGAACTTTAGTAAATAATGAAACACATACACACAATATATATATATATATAAAAAAATCCAGAAATTTGAAATAAAATAAAAAATGTACCATAATTTAGCATCTATGTCAGAAATCACTCTAAATCTCTGATCTGATGGGTTTTGATTAAACATCAATCTTCAGTTAGCAATTAAGTTAGTAAGATTCTATCAGTGAAGGAAAAGTAAGAATAAACAACAAGCTAATTAGGGGAAACACTAAAAGAGATATCTTTTCACACACAAAGACAGAGACAGAGAGAGGAATGAACTTACTGAATTGAAACTTTTGATATTCTTCTCAATCATCTTAATAGATTTATATGAAATTGGGATATGCCGAAAGAGAAAGAAGGAAGAAGGGTAACTTACGCACACGTACACCTACTCCCCCCCTCTCCCTCTCCCTCTCCCTCTCCCTCACAGCCGGAGAAGAAGAAGTCAGAAGACGACCCGAGCACCGCTGGCTGCCCCCCACAGCCCCGCCCCTCTGTTCCGTCTGGACCGACCTCCCTACCGGGGTCAGATGCGACGACTGGAGCACCGCCGGCTGCCCCCCCCCCCCCACTGCTCCCGCCCCCCTGTTCCGCCTGGACCGGCGTCCCTACCGGGGTCAATTGCCCCCCACCCCGCCTGCCTGCCCTCCCCTCCGCCTCCGCCCTCCCCCCTAGTTCCGCCTCTTGTTCCAACAACAGATCCCGGTGGCTATTTTTACCCCAGCTCTCTTTAGTAATCATTATTAACACAACTGAAGCACTGGTACAAACAGGTTTCAGCAATTGGCTATTCACTACCTACTAGCCAGCTTTATTTAAAGCAGGTCGCCGAAAAGGATTTATCTTCTTCTGGAGTTTCTGCCTGCCACCAAGAAGTCCAGCTCTGCTTTCACCATTTGTTCAGACAAAACAAACAAGTTGATTGCCATTGGATAAAGCACAAGAAATGCAGTACAATTAGTTGAAGAAAAGATGGTGTCCTTGAGAGGACCATCCTCCCTGATCGTTCCAAAAACATAAATTACAATGATATATCCCGTCTACGATTGAATTCAAAGATATGCTTAACGTGGTTCATATGAAAAAATAATCTTGACATATTTACCAACTTTAAGTCCCATCTCTTTTTCGAATACCAACATTGAAAACATGAGGTCTTGGAGTCTTCTCATCATTAAAGAACTCATTATGTTACCACCATTAACAGCCATACTTTAGTCCCCCATTTAATAGCTAATTGCAAGATTTTTTTTAAGATAATGATATACCTTGTGATTTTTATAATTATAATTTGTAATATTTTGATGATGTATTTGATATAGTGAGTCAATTTTATAATCCGACTCAGTTCCATGTATTGATATACGCCGCAATCGTAATTTGACAAGAAACTCTCACAATACATAAGGACTCTTTTTTTACAAGTCATAATTACAAATTTGTAACTTCTTTTTTTTAATTTAATGAAAATGACATGGGTTAGGGGATCAGTTAGTAGTAGCAAAGAGTGAATACTTTCAATTACCTCTACAACACTTCGTGCAGCACTGGTTGGGAAGGCCAGGAGGTGGATGTCAATGAACAAGTCAGTCTCTTGACAAAGTTCTTGATGTTGCTTTAAACTTGTCCTAGTCACCTTGCTTTAGCCATCCAATTCCTTGAAGAAGTCTATCATTTTCTGTCTCACCCTTCCTAGGTTAGTATTTGCCTAATTGGTACATGAGCTGAAAATGGGGCCAAATGAAACCACTTTGCGAACCGTGTAAAGCAGGACAGCTCATTCGAGCAAAAACCCATTTGACCAGTGAAGGGCTTACAGCCATACAAAAATGGGAGCTTATTTACAAAGTTCAGGACCATCAATAAGCTTCACAATCTGAAGTGACGAGGCAGACGGCCACATCTACTATGCAATCTCAGAATCTCTTTTACGAAGTCTTGGTTGCCAGTTAACAAGAGCCCATTCAAAACCCTATAGAAGGTAAATTTTCGAGGCAGGAAACCTCTATCAACCATTTCAATTAACAATTTCCCAGCCACTAATAGATCGTCCGATTTCTTCCTGACAAACATTGCACTTATTAAAATATTGTACGTATCCAAATTGGGCAAGCAATCTCCCCTACCCATTCTCTCAAACACTTCCAAACCCTTCTCAATTTCGCCATCATCACAATAATACCGAATGATAACATTGTACGTCTGTACATTCGGTTCACACTCATCATTCTTCATTCTATCCAGGTACTCCATTGCCCTATCCATTTTCCCCGAATGACACAATCCTCTGATCACCACATTTTATGTTGTTGAATTGGGTACATAACCCTTCCTCACCATCTCCTCAAAAATCAACATAGCATTTTCAACACAATCTTTCTTACACAGAACTTGAATGAAAGCATTGTACGTTGCAACTGAGGGAAGTACCCCTGCCCCAACCATCTCATCAAACACCTTGCAAGCCTTGTTAACTTCACCCGCCACTCCAAATCCGTGAACCACCGTAGTATAAGTAACAACATCAATCTCACATTTCCTCCTCTTCATCTCCAAGAAAAACTCCCAAGCCTCCTTTATCTGACCAGTTCTGAAAAAACCCTTGAGCATTATGTTATACGTAGTCAGACTCGGATCCAAACCTCTCTCTACCATCTCCTTCAAAATCTCCAATGCCCTGGGCGTTCGCTTAATCAAACAAAACCCATTTGCAAGTTTATTATAAGTAACAGTGTCAGCTCTAAACCTACCCCTAATTACCTTAAACAAGTTATAAGCCATTTCAGCTCGTTTTGACTTGCATAGAACATCAAGAAACGTATTGAAAGAGTTCAAATTTTGAGAACAGCCGTGTTCATGCATTGACAGAAAAACTTTTACGGCTCTATCAGGCTTACCGGCGGCTACGAATCTCTCTGTTATAATTGCAAAGGTTTTGGGATTGGGGCCGAGTCGTCGGGTTCGCATTTGGGTCACGAGGATCCAGATAGTCTTGTACTAGCGTAATCTGGCGGCGATGTCAATTGCGTGGTCGAAATCTGCGGCGGAGTGGGTGTAGGAGGGGTGGCGATCGAGGGCGTTGAAGAATTGGAGGGCTTTGGGGCCGTGGTTCCATAGGCGTTTGATGATTTTGTGGACGAGGTCTGGGGTCCATTGGACTGTGTGGGAGTTGAGGGTTTGGGTTAGGGCTTTTGGGTCGGTTCTGAGGATGAGGTTGGTGATGCCAATGTCTTCTTCTGGCGGCGGTGGAGTGGTGGTGGTGAGGTGGTGGGAGGAAGGTTTAAGAGGGTGTTTTGGTGGCGGGTGAGGAGAGAAGAGAGAGAAAGGTTTGGGTTTTTTAGAAAGTTTACTACCGTGCAGGCGTAGCTGGACCAACATATTGGATTACAAATTAGAATCAAGTGCGAATGTCGCATTGTTATTTGAGGCATTCCATTTCCATATATATGGATAACATGCTCGCTACCTCGCTATAATAATTTTGTAACTAAAAAAAATTAATACTCATAAAAAGTACAAATTAACTCAAAAAAATAATTATTTTTTCCTAATATTAAAATTATGTAAAATAAACTTATTACTACATAATGAATTTTATTATTCATATAAAAAATTATTAAAAATTATGTTAATGATTTTTTCTCAAATATTAAACTAAACATAAGTCACACTTAAGCATAACTATTTACAATAAAAATGACATGTTGTTACTTAATATATATGAGTTTAAATCCTTATACCAAGGTTCTTTGAGAAAGAACCTTTTTAGCCAAATTACCATTACAACATGTAGCGGTTTATTATAATTTTTTATTTTTTATTTTTTATTTTTTGCTTCACCATACAACATTTGGCCAAAAAAAGGGTTGCTCCCAAAGAAATGGGTTGTTGTGGATCTGAACTCAATATATATATATATATATATATATATATATATATATATATATATATATATATATATAAAGACCCTCAACTTATTATTAATGAAATTTAATTTTCTCTATTTATTATTTTAAAATAGTAAGGGTTGATTTGATTAATGTGGATAGTTAGGGGTAAAATACATGAAATACTTCAAAATAAGCAAGTGGTTATAAAATATTCATTGTTGTTTGGGAAAATTAGTTTGGTGGTGGAATATTAGATTGCATTTGGAATATTAAATGCGGCTACAAGAAATGATGTGTGGCCCATAACTTGAAAGTTTATTGGATGAAGAAAAGCGACAAATATAAGTGGTTTAAAAATAACTGGCGTAGTTATTATCAATTATCTTTGTTAAAATACCCTTGGTTTAAAACACAAGAAGTATACCTGCGTTATTGCACCAATTATTGATTCTTACGTGAAGAAGACACTTACTCAATAAATGGTTACACGAATTAATTCTTCATTGATATTTTATTGAGTTAATAATTGTTTGCGTTGATATTTTATATTCTTTGTTGTTTCAATAATTGTCATTATACGATATTTTCATTATCGAAGCGATAATTCATATTATCCGAATAATATTATTAGATAACATTATTGGCGAATGTCTAGAAAGTTACTGCTCTACAGGAGAGGTTTGAATACCTAATTGCGCTACCAGGTAAGAAGAAATTCTTATTGAAAGCCCTCTTTCTGGGGCTGCGCCTGGTTGTCGATATTGTGATTACGTAATATTATTTGTGAATAATTAATTATTGATTCATATGATGAGGAAAATATTGATTTTATGTGGATATAGATGGAGAAAATTTTAATGTGACAATTGTTGAAAATTGAAATTTTATCTTTTTCGATAAAATAATTCATTTAAATATATTATTATATTTTAATAATATAATAATGGTGATATTTTTATAACGAATGTGGGATATATGAGTATCTGAGGAAGAAGAGTATTTTGTTGCAATAAATGTTTTAAACATGTTAAACATGCTCGGTGGGACCCCATTTATTGATCGATTTTGATTATAAATGTAAAATCGCCTGGTTTGTGGATTTCGGTCAATTTCTATTTGGAATTTGGAAAACTTTCTTCCGCAAAGTTGTAGAGAATTGAATTTCCTATAAAAACACGCGAGATTCAATTTTCTGATGAAAGGGCTATTTATTATGAATTATTGAAGTTCAAGCTCAAATAATTGATTTTTGGAAGTTTAAAATATTTAAAATTAGAAAAAACGTTTTTTCATTATGGTGTGTTACACATGTGGGTTGAATGAGCTGAATTCAGTTCTTGGAAGGTTGGCGTGGGAAATTTATTATAAATAATAATATTATATTAAATTTTCTGCTTTGAATTTCTAAGCGTTTTCCTATAAATAGGGTCTTAGGTTAGAATTGAAAATCACACCGAAAATGAAGTTTTCTCTCTATATTATAGAAGCGTATTCTTGTGAGTATTTTGAGTATACTTTGAGTATTGTTAGACGGTCTGAGTTCCTTGAAAGACTATACTTTATTCCAAATTTAAGTCTTAATCTTTCGAGGTAAGGGATGTTATTTTCTTCTCAAATGATATTATTTCTTCAATATCATTATCTTTGAAATATTGGTTGAAACTTTTTATCAAATTTGGAACTTTTCCATATATGGGAGTTCTTATTCACGAGTTCTTATTCATGAGTTACTATTCACGAAGTTACTTATTCATGAAGTTCTTATTCACGAGTTACTATTCACGAGTACTATTCATGAAAGCGTGAAGATGTTTTTTGAAAATTTCTATCTTTTGGTATCGAGTTACTTATTCACGTGTACTGTTACTATTCACGTGTCTGACCTTATTCATAGAAAAATAAAATTTCTTCTTTTTGTCCAAATATATATTACGGATACTAGCTTTTGATTGTATCCATGTTTTGATCATTCTTGAATTTTACACCACTATGATTATTTTTGAGGTATTTTTGAACATGGATAAAACAAAAAGTACTGAATCCTTAATCCTTAATCCTTGTCATTTTGTTTCACCGGATTCGTTTCTTTAAAAATATTTTCATCATCCTCGGTCTTAAATGATGATATTATTGAATATCTTTGATGCGTAGTGCAAAATGAATGATTTCTGAAATATATCTTTGGTAGTAGTGCAAAGATGAACAGTGTTTAGATGAACATGACCAATCGATGAATATCTTTGGCCTGTAGTAGTGCAAATGAATATTTGATTCGAGATGTATATTGATTGATGTTACTGAGGGATAAAAGATAGAGCGATGAACTTTTAAATTCATACATAGAAGATAGTAGTTTGCATTCTCTACTTAACTCTTCTAATGAATTATTATTTCGCCATGCGAATATTGATTTAAAATTTGTTGTCTATTGTATTCTATTAGATTTTTCCTGTTGAAGACTAACTGATAATTTGTTGTATATTATCTTAGTCATAATATTCTTTACCCGGGCTAGTTGAGCTCACCCTTTTCCTTTTTGTTCCATTTTTCTTCTCGGGAGGCGAAAATATAAGCGAAAGTACTGAGTCGGGGTATGGAATGAAGGTTTTAGAAAGAATTGTTTAGTAGTCCTCACCATTTTGTAAAATAATGTATCACTAAATGTGATGAGGATTTATTTGAGTATAGATATTGTCTAGAAGATAATATTTGTATTCAAACTCACGCTTTCTTGTTGTTGTAATAATAAAGTTGTAGTTGTTTCATACCACATGTATTGACAACTCAAAATAGGTGATGTATACTATTTTGGGGGCGCGTCCATTGATTATCGTCGAGCTTAGGGATATGATCTCTGGCGGAGATCGGGGAATAGAACTAGGAGGGAGAGCGAGTAAATCCTTCGCTAGTGTGTCCTACTAAGCTTATTTTTTAGTTGGTCAAGATATAAGGATGTTATGTGATATATTGATTTCCTTAATTAACCCTTGTTTTATGACATTATTTGAGAATGTCGATGAGAATATTAACAATGGAAATGAGACCGTGTGAGACGCTTTGTACTCACCAACGAGGAGAACGTGCAACAGTGGCAATGTTCCTCCCATGAACAACACCACTGAGCGAGATGATGAACGAGGGATGTTTAGAAGCTTTTGCGGTTTCATGCAAAATCGAGACGAGGAGACTTCGTGTTCAAAATCTGAGGAGAAAATGATAGCGATTCACGGGTTGTCACAACAAAGCGATTCAAAGAGTGGGACCACGAAATTTAAGGGAAATCCAGATCCGATCACGGCGGAAACATGGGTCAAGCAAATTACCAAGATATTCGATGTCTTGGGATGCGGAGGAACGAAGGTTCCATTCGCCACCTTTATGTTCCGTGGCGAGGCGGGCGGATCACTGGTGAGAGTCGTGAAGCGTACCATCCAGCCTTTCAACATGTCTTGGGAGACGTTTGAAACTATTTAATGACAAATACTTTCCCGAAAGTGTTCTTCATATGAAGGAAGTGGAGTTTATTAGGCCGGAGCAGAACAACATGACGGTATCTCAAAGATGCGAGGCAAAGTTTTGCGAGTTATCGAGTTTGCACCTCATTTGGTGGAGAATGAGGAACGGTTGACGCGGATGTTTCTTAGAGGTTTGAAACCCGGCATACGTCGATCTCTCATTTCTCATAAATTTTCTCTCTATTCAGATATGTTATAATGAGGCTCAATTATTAGAAGCGAGATAACGAGTACGGTCAACTGAGGACCACAACCGAGGATCGTACCGAGAGATAGCGATCGAACATAATAATGATAACCAATGGAGAAAAAACAGACGGACAAAAATGGTAACCACTCTGGTGGGTAATCATGGCCGTGAAAATAGAAGAAGCGAGTCGGGAGGAGATTTTAAAAAGAGGAGATTTAACAATGACCGTGTGAAGAGCAGCGGTCTTGCAAAGAATCGGGTTCTAAGGGAGGAGAACGACCACCCGGTTATATATTACAAATGCGGAAAAGAGGGACATATCGGTCAAACCGCCCAACAACAGTTCAAGGTATGCTATAATTGTGGAAAGGAAGGACATATCGCTTTCGAGATTATGCGATGAATAAACCTAGTTCAATGAGGGACGGTGACTCAAAAGATCGTCCCGAAAAGTCAAAGTCAACGATTAGGAAGAAGCGTTTGTTGTGGTCGGTCATAATGCGAGGAACCCAAATGAGGTGATCACGGGTAAGCTATTTATAAATTCTTGCGAAGTTTATACCTTACTTGATACCTCGGCTACCCATTCATTTATCTCTCCTGCGTGTGCTCAACGTTTAAACTTGACTCGGAGAAATTAGACTTTGACTTATCTGTGGAAACTCCGTTAGGAGAAACTTTCATCACATCCACTTGTTTATAAATCTTGTTTGATTCAAGTTGGCACCATCACCTTACTGTTGACCTTATCTCTTTAAAGATACTTGCTTTTGATGTGATTTTAGGGATTGATTGGTTAACTACTCATCATGCCAAAATTGATTGTTTTCGTAAGGTTGTTAGTTTTCATATTCCTAACCAACTTTTTTGTCTGCAATTCAAGCAACTAAACCATTAAAATCAATCAACATCATATCTAATCATAAAGCTATTCGTTTATTGAAAAGCGGATGTCAAGCTTTCTTAGCCCATGTTATGGATTTGAATAAAGACACGTCAAATTTGAATAATATTCTGTTGTTATTGACTTTCTGACGTATTTCTGAAGAACTTCCGGTCTACCCCGAGCGTGAAGTTGAATTCTTTATTGATCTTGAACACAGTACAAGCCCATTTCTAAAACCCCATATCGAATGGCTCTATTGAACTTGAGGAGTTAAAGGTCCAACTACGAAATTGTTGGACATCGGTTTCATTCGTCTAGTACATCTCCTTGGGGTGCTCTGTTTTATTTGTAAAGAAGAAAGAGCGGAGTATGCGACTTTGTATTGACTATCGGAATTGAACCATGTCACCGTCGAGAATAGGTATCCTCTACCTCGTATTGATGACTTGTTTGACCAAATTCTGAGGGGCACAATTCTTTTCAAAAATCGATCTTCGTTACGGATATCATCAATGAAGATTAGAATCGAGGATATTCAAAGACGCCTTTAGAACTCGATGCGGGGCATTATGAATTCTTAGTCATGTCTTTCGGACTGACTAATGCTCCTAAGCGACTTTCATGGATATGATGAGCCAAGTATTCAAGGAATATTTGGATCGGTTTGTTGTTGTCTTTATTGATGACATCCTTATATATACCAAAAGTCGTGAAGATCATGAGCACCATTTGAAGTTGGTACTCCAAAGGCTTCGTGAAAACAAACTATATGCCAAATTGAAGAAATGCGAGTTACGGCTTGAGGAAGTAGCATTCCTTGGGCACGTGGTGTCGAAACATGGAGTATCTGTTGATCCGGCGAAGATTGAAGCAATACTGAAGTTAGGAACAACCGAAGTCGGTGGTGAAGTCGTAGCTTTTTGGGCTTAATGGTTATTATCGGAGATTAGTGGAAGGGTTTCTCGAATCGCTACTCCATTAACTCAAATTAACTTCGGAAGGATACAAAATTCGTTTGGAGCGAAGAATGCGAGAAGAGTTTCCAAGAGCTTAAGAGGGACTTATTTGGCACTGTTCTAACAATACCATCTGGTTCGGATGGATTTGTTATCTCTGACGATGCTTCGAGCAAAGGGTTAGGATGTGTTCTCATGCAACGTGGAAAGTCATAGCCTATGCCTCGCGACAACTTAAAGAGTATGAGAGGAATTATCCTACTCATGATCTAGAGTTAGCGGCCCGATCGTTTTGCGCTAAAGATATGGAGGCACTATCTATATGGGGAGAAAGTGGAGATATATTCGGACCATAAAAGCCTTAAATATTTCTTCAATCAAAAAAGAACTCGACATCGGCGGCAATGACGTTGGCTCGAGCTATTGAAAGACTACGACCACACTATTCAATACAATCTCGGAAAAGCAACGAAGCGTGGTAGGCGACGCGTTGAGTAGAAGATCATATCACGAGGAGCGAGTGCGATGATGTCAAGTATCGCGTAGAGCCAACTTTAATAGAAAAAGTTAAGGTTGCTCAAGCCACCAGGCCGGGAGTGATGCGTGATGAAGAAGAAAGTACAAGAAGGAGCTATTAGGGCGAGAATTGATGAAGAAGGAATACTTGAGTCCACTCTAGACTTTGTGTTCCTAACGACTCGATTTGAAGTACAAGATTATGATGGAGCACACAATACACCATTTGCAATCCATCTAGAAGTACTAAAATGTATCGTGATCTTGACATACATTTTGGTGAAACAATATGAAGAGAGAGATTGCAAAGTTTATCTCGATGTGTTTAACTTGTCGGCGTGTAAAGGCGGAGCATCTAGTACCTAAGGGTCCGTTGCAACCACTTGAGATTCCGAAATGGAAGTGGGAACACATTACCATGGATTTCGTTCGGGTCTTCCTACGGTTTCTCGAGCATCAATGCTTTATTTGGGTTATTGTTGATAGATTAACCAAGTCTGCTCATTTCTTGCCGTCACGGAGACTTATTCACTTGAGCGTCTTGCTAGGTATGTACGTGAATGAGATTGTGAGGTTGCATGGCATACTGTATCCATAGTTTTGGATCGTGACCCAAGATTCACTTCAAGATTTTGGGTTAGCTTGCAAAAAAGCTATGGGCGCAGTTCTGATTGGGTTGACATACCATCCTCAAGCAGACGGACAATCGAAAGGACTATTCAAACTCTTGAAGATTTATTAAGACTCGTGTCCTGAACTTGAAGCGGTTGGGATAAGTATTTACCATTGGTGGAATTCTCCTACAACAATGCTTATCGAGCAAGTATAGGTGTATGTAAGACCCCAAAATTTTTTTAAATAAAAAGAATTTCCTTTATTTATTATTTTGAAATAGTAAGGGTTGATTTGATTAATGTGGATAGTTAAGGGTTAAATCATGAATATTTCAAAATAAGCAGTGGTTATAAAATATTCATTTTGTCGGGAATATTAGTTTGGTGGTGGAATATTAAATCTTTGTCGGGGAATATTAAATGCGACGGTAGCGACCATGTGGGCCCCATAACGAGCGATTGGATGAAGAAAGCAGAAATATAAGTTGGTTAAAAATAGCGGCGTAGTTATTCTGAATTAAGGCTGTTGGAATACCCGGTGGGTTAAAATCTGATGTCTGGCGTGGTTGTTTGCGATGGCATTTGCACGGTATTGCCTGCATATTGTTGAATTATTGATCCTTACGTGAAGAGCCTTTACTCGATAATTTTCACGATGAATTCTTGTTCGATATTTTATTTTATTGATTCGATAATTCTTTGCGTTGATATTTTATATTATTGTTGTTCGATAATTGTCCTTGCATGCATTATCTCCATTATCGGATCGATAATTCATATTATTTAAATAATATTATTAGATAGCATTATTGGCAATGTCTAGAAAGTTACATCGAGGAGAGGTTTGGTCACCTAATTGCTTGCGCCCGATGAGAGAAATCCTTATCGGAAAGCCCTGCTTTCACAGGAGCGGCACTGGTTGTCATAATTGTGATTACAATATTATTATTTGTGAATAATTAATTATTGATTCATATGATAAAGAAATATTTATTTTATGTGGATATAAATGATGGATTTATTTATGTGGTTATAAATGAAGAAATTATTGTTGAGGTGTTTTATCGATATTTTATCAGTTGGAGGTATTAAAAATTAAATCGGGGTTTTGAGATATATTTGGGGGATTATAATTTTTAATCAAATAGTTGGATTAATAGTAATTTTTGGGTATGTTATACATACATAAGTTGAGTATATGTCCACAAATTTTGAGCAGTTAAAAATGCACGAATGATTTGTTATGAATTTTAAGAGGTGTACGATTAGGAAATTAGGGTTATAATTGATTTTGGTGGAAAATTCTAGAATTGAGTGGGCCCCACTTGTGGTTGGTGAAGAAATGTGCTGAATTTTATTTCAAATGTGGTGGGTGGCAATAGTAGCGGTAAAGCCATCGGTGCTTGGTCGAAATCTGCTTGGTAATTTAACATTTTCTATAAATAGAAATTTAAGTTAGAATTGAAAATCACACGAGAAACAAAGTTTTCTCTCTTTCTCTCTATATTATTGGCGTATTTTGTGAGTATTTAGATACTTTGAGAGTTCTTTGTTGATCTGACAAGTTTCATTCGGCATCACTTGAGCCTTTCCTTAGAAATCTTGATTCTTTGAGGTAAGGGATATTATTTTTTTTTCGTAATGATATTATTTCTTGATATCATTATCTTTGAAATATTGATCTGAAGTTTTATCAAATTTGGAACTTTTTCATATCGGGTTTACTATTCATGAGAGTTCTTATTCACGAGTTCTTATTCATGAGTTCTTATTCACGATTCTTATTCACGAGTCTTATTAATGAAGCGTGAAAATGTTTTTTGTGGAATTTCTATCTTTTGGTGTCGGTTCTTATTCTTATTCACGTCTTATTCACGTATCTGACCTTATTCACGTATATCTGACACTTATTCACGTATCTCGGCACTTTATTCATCGAAAAATAAAATTTCTTCTTTTTTTCCCAAAATATCTATTTTGGATACTAGCTTTGATTGTATCCATGTTTTGATCATTCTTGAATTTTACACCTTGTGATTATTTTTGGGGTATTGTTGGACATGGATAAAACAAAGTCTGAATCCTTAATCCTTAATCCTTGTCATTTTGTTTCCTTTGGATTAGTTCTTTAAAAATATTTTTCATCATCCTCGGTCTTAAATGATGATATTATTGAATATCTTTGGCTTTATGTGCAAAGATGAATGATTTCTGAAGAATATCTTTGGCACATGGTGCAAAGATGAGCAGTATTTAGAGATGAACATGTTGAGATGAACATGGCCAAGTGATTAATATCTTTGGCTGTGGTGTGCAAAGATGAGCAGTGTTTAAATGAACATGACCCGGTGATGAATATCTTTGGCTTTGTAGTGCAAAGATGAATATTTGATTCGGATGTATATTGATTGTTATTCTGAGGGATAAAAGATGAGCGATGAACTTTTAAATTCATACATAGAAGATAGTAGTTTGCATTCTCTACTTAACTCTTCTAATGAATTATTATTTCATTGCGAATATTGATTGAAAATTTGTTGTCTATTGTATTACATTAAATTTTTCCTGTTGAAGACTAACGATAATTTGTTGTATATTATCTTAGTCGTAATATTCTTCTTGAGCTAGTTGAGCTCACCCTTTTCCTTTTTGTTCCATTCTTCTCGGGAGGCGAGAATATAAGCGAGTGCAGTCGGGGTATGGAATGAAGGTTTTAGAAAGGATTGTTTAGTAGTCCTCACCATTTTGTAAAATAATGTATCGATAAATGTGATGAGGATTTATGTGAGTATAAATATTATACAGAAGATAATATTTGTATTTAAACTCACAGTTTCTTGTTTGTAATAATAAAGTTGTAGTTGTTTACGTACCGTGTATTGTGACTTCGGAATGGGTGATGTATACCTATTTTGGGGGCGTCGCGGTTGGTATCGAGCTTAGGGATATGATCTACAGGCGGAGATCGGGAATAGAACTAGGAGGGAGAGCGAGTAAATCCTTGTTTAGTGTGTCTACTAAAAGCTTATTTGTTAGTTGAGTCGATTATATAGGGATATTATGTGATATATTGATTTCCTTAATTAACCCTTTGTTTTATGGCGATGTTTTGAGAATGTCGTGAGAATATTAACGATGGAGTAAATGAGGCCAGTGGAGATGCTGTCTTTACCAGCGAGGAGAGCGTCAACAGTGGCAATGTTCCTCCTGTGAACAACACCATGGAAGCGAGATGATGAGCGAGGGATGTTTAGAAGCTTTTTGCGATTCATGCAAAATCGAGGCGAGGAGACTTCGTGTTCAAAATACGGGAGAAATGATAGCAATTCACGGGTTATCACGTGGCGAGATTCGAAAGTTGGGACCACGAATTTAAGGAAAGCGAGATCCGATCATGGCGGAAACATGGGTCGAACAAATTACGAAGATATTCGATGTCTTGGGATGCGCGAGAAACGAAGGTTCCATTCGCCACCTTTATGTTAAAATGGCGAAGCGGACTACTCTTGGTGGGAGTCGTGAAGCGTACCATCCGGCCTTTTTCGGCGTGTCTTGGGAGGCGTTTGAGAGACTATTTAATGACAAATACTTTCACGAAAGTGTTAAATCGTATGAAGGAAGTGGAGTTCATCAGTTAGAAGCGAAAACAACGTGGCGGTGTCTCGATGCGAGGCAAAGTTTGCGAGTTATCGAGTTTGCACCTCATTTGGTGGAGAATGAGGAGCGTTATGGCGCGGATGTTTCTTAGAGGTTTGAAACCGGCGTCGTCGATATCTCATTTCTCGTAAACTTTCTCTTTATTCGGATGTTGTAAGCAGGGCTCGATTATTAGGCGAGATAACTTGAAATGCGGTCGGTGAGGGACCATAACGAGGATCGTACCGAGATGGCGATCAGCAGAATAATGATAACTGCGGAGAAAAGCGAATGAGCGGACGAAATGGTAACCACTCTGGTGGTAATCATGGTCGTGAAAAGCGAAAGAAGCGAGTCGGGAGGAGATTTTAAAGAGAGAGATTTAACAACGACTATGTGAAGGCAGCGGTCTTGGCGTGACAAGCCCGGTTACAAAGGGAGGAGAACGACCACCGGTCGTATCTTCTGAAATCACGGAAAGAGGACATATCGGTCAAAGCGCCCTGACAGTTCAGGTATCTATAGTTGTGGAAAGGAAGGACATATCGCTTCGAATTATGCGATGGCGAAACCTAGTTCATGAGAGGACGGTGACTCGAAAAACATCCCGAGAAAAGTCAAAGTCAGCGATTAGGGAAGGCGTTTGTTGTGGTTGGTCATAATCGAGGAACCCAAGCGAGGTGATCACGGGTAAATTATTTATAAATTCTTGCGAAGTTTATACCTTACTTGATCTGGGTCTTTACCCATTCATTTATCTCTCTGCGTGTGCTCAGCGTTTAAACTTGACTCAGGAGAAATTAGACTTTGACTATCTGTGGAAACTCAGTTGGGAGAAACTTTCATCACATCCACTTTTTATAAATCTTGTTTGATTCAAGTTGGCACCATCACCTTACATTGTTGACCTTATCTCTTTAAAGATACTTGCTTTTGATGTGATTTTAGGGATTGATTGGTTAACTACTCATCGTACCAAAATTGATTGTTTTAAATGGGTTGTTGTTTTCATATTCTAACTTGACTGTTATGCAATTCAAGCAACTAAACCATTAAAATCAATCACTATCATATCTAATCATAAAATTTATTAGTTTATTGAAAAAGCGGATGTCGAAGCTTTCTTAGCCCATGTTATGGATTTGAATAAAGACACGTCAAATTTGAATAATATTCTGTTGTTATTGACTTTCTGGCGTATTTCTGAAGAACTTCCGGTCTACCCCGAGCGTGAAGTTGAATTCTTTATTGATCTTGAACACGATACAAGCCCATTTCTAAAACCCCATGTCGAATGGCTCTATTGAACTTGAGGAGTTAAAGGTCCAACTACGAGGAATTGTTGGACATCGGTTTCATTAGTCTAGTACATCTCCTTGGGGTGCTCTGTTTTATTTGTAAAAAAAAAGGCGGGGTATCGACTTTGTATTATTATCGGAAATTGAACCATGTCACCATCGAGAATAGGTATCCTCTACCTCGTATTGATGACTTGTTTGACCCGATTCTGAGAGGCACAATTCTTTTCAAAAATCGATCTTAGATTACGGATATCATCGGTGAAAATTAGGCGAGGATATTCAAAGCGCCTTGAGAACTCGGTATGGGCATTATGAATTCTTAGTCGTGTCTTTCGGACTAACTAATGCTCCTGCTGACTTTCATGGATATGATGAGCCAGAGTATTCAGGAATATTTGGATCGATTCGTTGTTGTCTTTATTGATGACATCCTTATATATTCAAAAGTCGTGAAGATCATGAGCACCATTTGAAATTTGGTACTCGAAGGCTTCGTGAAAACCAACTATATGCCAAATTGAAGAAATGCGAGTTACGGCGAGGAAGTAGCCTTTCTTGGGCATGTGTGTCAAAACATGGAGTATCTGTTGATCCGTGAAGATTGAAGCAATCTGAAGTTAGAACAACCGAAGTCGGTGGTGAAAATCACGTAGCTTTTGGGCTTATTTGGTTATTATCGGAGATTAGTGGAAGGGTTTTCTCGAATCGCTACTCCATTAACTCGGCTAACTTTCGAAAGGATCTGAAATTCGTTTAGAATGAAGAATGCGAGAAAAGTTTCCAAGAGCTTAAGAGGAGACTTATTTGGCACTGTTCTAACAATACCATCTGGTTGGATGGATTTGTTATCTCTGACGATCTTGAGCAAAGGGTTAGGATGTGTTCTCATGCAGCGTGGGAAAGTCATAGCTTTATGCCTCATGACAACTTAAAGAGTATGAGAGGAATTATCCTACTCATGATCTAGAGTTAGCGGCCCGATCGTTTTTTAAAGATATGGAGCCTTATCTATATGGGGAGAAAGTGGAGATATATTCGGATCATAAAAAGCCTTAAATATTTCTTCACTCAAAAAGAACTCGACATCGGCGGCGGCGACGTTGGCTCGAGCTATTGAAGACTACGACCACACTATTGATACCATCACGGTAAAAGCGAGCGTGGTAGGTGGCGCGTTGAGTAGAAGATCATATCTTGAGGAGCGAGTGCGATGATGTCAAGTATCTGCGTAGAGCCAACTTTAATAGAAAAGTTAAGGTTGCTCAAAGCCATGGGCCGGAGGCGTCGTCGTATGAAGAAGAAAGTACAAGAAGGAGCTATTAGGAGCGAGAATTGATGAAGAAGGAATACTTGAGTCCACTCTGAACTTTGTGTTCTAACGACTACGATTTGAAGTCTGAGATTATGATGGAAGCACACAATACACCATTTGCAATCCATCACACGGAAGTACTAAAATGTATCGTGATCTTGACATACATTTTGGTGGAATAATATGAAGAGAGATTGCAAAGTTTATCTCGATGTGTTTAACTTGCCCGGCGTGTAAAGGCGGGACATCTAGTACCTAAGGGTCCGTTGCAACCACTTGAGATTAGGAATGGAAGTGGGAACACATTACCATGGATTTAGTTCTGGTCTTCTTCTACGGTTTCTCAAGGCATCAATCTTATTTGGGTTATTGTTGATAGATTAACCAAATCTGCTCATTTCTTGCCGTCTGGGAGACTTATTCACTTGAGCGTCTTCTTTGGTATATGCGTAAATGAGATTGTGAGGTTGCATGGCATGCACTGTATCCATAGTTTGGATCGTGACCCAAGATTCACTTCAAGATTTTGGGTTAGCTTGCAAAAAGCTATGGAGCGCAGTTTGCGATTTAGTTGACATACCATCCCCAAACGGACGGACGATCGAGAGAGACTATTCAAACTCTTGAAGATTTATTAAGACTACGTGTCCTAGACTTCAAGGCGGTTGGGATAAGTATTTACCATTGGTGGAATTCTCCTACAACAACGAGTTATCGGGCAAGTATAGGTGTGGCTCCATTGAAGCATTATATGGGCGAAAATGTAGTTCTCGATATGTTGGGATGAGGTGGGTGAAGCAACATTGTTGGGACCCGAGTTGAAATGCGATATGACTACGAAAAGATCCAAATAATTCGACAAGCGTATACAAAAGCGGCTCAAGATCGACAAAAGAGAGTTATGCGGATCTTCATCGAAAGGGCGTGGAATTTAATGTAGGGGATCGTGTATTGTTTGCGAGTTGCTCCATGGAAGGGAGTTACAAGATTTGGGAAGAGAGAAAGCTCGATCCACGATTTATTGGTCCATTTCAAATTCTTGGCCAGAGTAGGAAATGTAGCCTATAGACTTGCGTTACCTCAAGGTATGTCTCGTGTTCATAATGTGTTTCACATATCACATACTTAAATAAATATGTGAAAGACCGAACCACGTTATTGAGTTAGAACCGGACGAGATAGCCAGAAGACTTAGCGTATGAGGAGGTACTATCAAGATCTTGGATAGGAAGGAGCGTATCCTACTGCCTGAAAATTCGTACCACAAGTTAAAGTTTTGTGGAGGAATCATGCTTATAGAGAAATGACACAGGAATTGGAAGCGGAAATGAAAGCGAGGTATCCTCACTTTTTGAAACACACCGAATGCGTCGTCGATTTAGAGGACGAAATTTCATAAGGAGGGAGGTTGTAAGACCAAAATTTTTTAAATAAAAGGAATTTCCTTTATTTATTATTTTGAAATAGTAAGGGTTGATTTGATTAATGTGGATAGTTAAGGGTTAAATACATAAATATTTCAAAATAAGCAGTGGTTATAAAATATTCATTTTGTTAGGGAATATTAGTTTGGTCGTGGAATATTAAATCTTTGTCGGGAATATATTAAATGCGACCAGGTAGCGACCGTGTGTGAGCCCCATAACGGAAGCGATTGGATGAAGAAAATGACAAATATAAGTTGGTTAAAAATAACGGCGTAGTTATTCTGAATTAAAATTTGTTTGGAATACCGGTGGTTAAAATCTGATGTCTGGCGTTGGTTGTTGCGATGGCACCGCGGTATTGCAGTGTGTGTTGAATTATTGATCCTTACGTGAAGGCTTTACTCGATAATTTTCCACGGTGAATTCTTGTTCAATATTTTATTTTATTGATTCGATAATTCTTTGCGTTGATATTTTATATTATTGTTGTTCGATAATTGTCAAACGCACATTATCTCCATTATCGGATCGATAATTCATATTATTTAAATAATATTATTAGATAGCATTATTGGCAATGTCTAGAAAGTTACATCGAGGAGAGGTTTGGTCACCTAATTGCGGCGCCCGATGAAGGAGAAATCCTTATCGGAAGCCCCTCTTTCTGAGAGCGGCTGGTTGTCATAATTGTGATTACGTAATATTATTTGTGAATAATTAATTATTGATTCATATGATAAAGAAATATTTATTTTATGTGGATATAAATGATGGATTTATTTATGTGGTTATAAATGAAGAAATTATTGTTGAGGTGTTTTATCGATATTTTATCAGTTGGAGGTATTAAAAAATTAAATCGGGGTTTTGAGATATATTAAGGGGATTATAATTTTTAATCAAATAGTTGGATTAATGGTAATTTTTGGGTATGTTATACATACATAAGTTGAGTATATGTCCACAAATTTTGAGCAGATTAAAAATGCACGAATGATTTGTTATGAATTTTAAGAGGTGTCGATTAGGAAATTAGGGTTATAATTGATTTTGGTGGAAAATTCTAGAATTGAGTGGGCCCCACTTGTGGTTGGTGAAGAAATGTGCTGAATTTTATTTCAAATGTGGTGGGTGGCAATAGTAGCGAGTAAAAAACCATCGGTGGCAGTCAAATGCCTTGGTGGTAATTTAACATTTTCTATAAATAGAGGGCTAAGTTAGAATTGAAAATCACACGAAAAACAAAGTTTCTCTCTTTCTCTCTATATTATTGGCGTATTTTGTGAGTATTTAGATACTTTGAGAGTTCTTTGTTCGATTACAAGTTTCATTCGGCATCACTTGAGCCTTTCCTTAAAATCTTGATTCTTTGAGGTAAGGGATATTATTTTTTTTCGTAATGATATTATTTCTTGATATCATTATCTTTGAAATATTGATCTGAAGTTTTATCAAATTTGGAACTTTTTCATGTATAGGGTTACTATTCATGAGTTCTTATTCACGAGTTCTTATTCATGAGTTCTTATTCACGATTCTTATTCACGAGTCTTATTAAGCGAAGCGTGAAAATGTTTTTTTGTGGAATTTCATCTTTTGGTGTGTTCTTATTCATGTATTCTTATTCACGTATCTGCCTTATTCACGTATCTGACCTTATTCACGTATCGACACTATTCATCGAAAAAAATAAAATTTCTTCTTTTTGTCCAAAATATCTATTTTGGATACTAGCTTTGATTGTATCCATGTTTTGATCATTCTTGAATTTTACACCACTTGTGATTATTTTTGGGGTATTGTTGGACATGGATAAAACAAAATCTGAATCCTTAATCCTTAATCCTTGTCATTTTGTTTCCTTTGGATTCGTTCTTTAAAAATATTTTCATCATCCTCGGTCTTAAATGATGATATTATTGAATATCTTTGGCACATGTAGTGCAAAGATGAATGATTTCTGAAGAATATCTTTGGCTGTAGTGCAAAATGATGAGCAGTGTTGAGATGAACATGAACCATAGTGGGTGATTAATATCTTTGGCACATAGTGCAAAGATGAGCAGTGTTTAAATGAACATGACCAGTGATGAATATCTTTGGCACATGGTGCAAAGATGAATATTTGATTCGGATGTATATTGATTGTTATTCTGAGGGATAAAAGATGAGCGATGAACTTTTAAATTCATACATAGAAGATAGTAGTTTGCATTCTCTACTTAACTCTTACAATGAATTATTATTTCCATTGAATATTGATTGAAAATTTGTTGTCTATTGTATTACATTAAATTTTTCCTGTTGAAGACTAACGATAATTTGTTGTATATTATCTTAGTCGTAATATTCTTCTTGAGCTAGTTGAGCTCACCCTTTTCCTTTTGTTCCATTCTTCTCGGGAGGCGAGAATATAAGCGAGCGAGTACGAGTCGGGTATGGAATGAAGGTTTTAGAAAGGATTGTTTAGTAGTCCTCACCATTTTGTAAAATAATGTATCGATAAATGTGATGAGGATTTATGTGAGTATAAATATTATACAGAAGATAATATTTGTATTTAAACTCACAGATTTCTTGTTGTAATAATAAAGTTGTAGTTGTTTACGTACCATGTATTGACAACTCGAGAATGGGTGATGTATACCTATTTTGGGGCGTCTCGTAAATATGTGAAAGACCCGAACCACGTTATAGAGTAAGAACCGGACGAGATAATAAGAAGACTTAACGTATGAGGAGGTACCTGTCAAGATTTTGGATAGGAAGGAGCATGTCCTACGCGCAAAGGTCATACCACAAGTTAAAGTTTTGTGGAGGAATCATGCTATAGAGGAAATGACCTGGGAATTGGAAACGGAAATGAAAGCGAGGTATCCTCACCTTTTTCGAAACACCAGGTACGTACGTCAATTTCGAGGACGAAATTTCATAAGGAGGGGAGGTTGTAAGACCCCAACTTATTATTAATGAAATTTAATTTTCTCTATTTATTATTTTGAAATAGTAAGGGTTGATTTGATTAATGTGGATAGTTAGGGGTAAAATCGCAAATACTTGAAAATAAGCAAGTGGTTATAAAATATTCATTGTTGTCGGGGAATATTCGTTTGGTCGTGGAATATTAAATGTCTTGGGGAATATTAAATGCTGACCAAGCCGTGTATGTGTAGGCCCATAACGAAAGCGATTGGATGAAGAAAGCGACAAATATAAGTGGTTTAAAAAACTTGCGTAGTTATTCTGCAGATTAATCTTTGTTAAAATACCCTTGTGGTTTAAAACACAAGAAGCACCAAGATTGCACCAATTATTGATTCTTACGTGAAGCGCACTTCTTCGATAATGGTTACGATAATTCTTGCTTGAAGATTTTATTGAGTTAATAATTATTAAGGTTGATATTTTATATTCTTTGTTGTTTCAATAATTGTCATTATCTGATATTTTTCATTATCGAAGCAATAATTCATATTATCCGAATAATATTATTAGATAACATTATTGGCGATGTCTAGAAAGTTACATACAAGGAGAGGTTTGGTCACCTAATTGTTAGGTTTGTAATATTCAAGAACGCAATCAAATTGCATAAAAGTCTTGAAACGCGGGAAAAATCGAGTTTAAAATTTACAAACCATATACGGATCACCCTTTATGCATATTTATTAATTAAACGAAAAGATAAAGAATAAAATCATACCCTTGAAGATCGAGCTTCCTCAGGTACAAGTTCACCTCCAAATCTTTTTCGCGTTCAACTTGAATCCACCGGGTTTGGTTCCTTCCTTTGATCAATGTTAGCCACCCATATGTTTGGCCTCTAGAGGTGATCCACCAAGGAAAAATAAAGATTCAAGAAAAAGGGTGGTTGGCTAAACCCTAGTTTTTCTATCTCTATAGAAAGGGTGTACTCTCCCAACAATTGAAATTATGTCGTATGTTGAAAAAGTCAACAACCCCTACCACCCATAATAAGACTCCTCTTATTTATTGATGTGGGCAACCCTCCTTAACAATTAAGAAATTGGGTTTTATTTAATTAATTAAATTCTTTTAATTAATTAGGCTCCCTAATCTTATTAGGGATAATTAATTAAACTCTTTTAATTAATTTAACCTCCTAATCTTATTAGGAATAAATGAGAGTACTTATATTAAATTAATTTCTAAACTCTTTTAGAAATTAAAATAATAATAATTGTAATAATATTAATAAGACTCCTCTTATTAATTTATATTTAATATTTCTAAAATATTAAATAATAAATATTAAGCTATTTAATTTATTCTATCACCATAGATTAAATTAAATATACATAACATATTATTACGATTATGTCATTAACTTCTTAAATAATTATTCTTCCTTTTATGGTGTGACCTTTAGGTTCTCCATATTAAGCCAGGTTGTGAATAAATCAATTAGAACAATTCTAATCTTATTTAAATAAATAAATTAAACAATTAATTTATTTAAATAAATAATATTTTATTCTACATAGGGATAAGCCTCTCCTAGCGATCAACGACTTTCCGGATAATATAGATTTCAACATTAATCATTAAAGAACCTTTGAGTAAATAGTTCTTAATGCAATTCAATCCTTCCACCATACATGTCCCAATTAAATATAAGGCATGGAATTCTTTGTCAAGTCTTATTTTATTTAATTATATGTATTTCAATCCTTAAATGCACAACTCCAAATAATGCAAATTAGAAACTCCTTTCTAATTTCATTACGCCGCCGAGGACTCTTTGGGTTGTCATTTATCGAATCACATAGGACATTTCTCTTCTTTTATTAAGTGGTAGATTCTTTATTGATCATACATTATCTCCATGTACAACTTATTATACCCAAGCATACCCTTTGATATACCCTAAGGGTCTTAAGGAATAAGTCAAAGTATAACTCATCATACACAAGATACTATATGATGATCTCAAGTCCAAGGATTACTTGTCTACTATATCACTACAGAAATTCCTATTGACGAGTGAAATAAAACTCCATTAGGTATTCCTTAGCGAGCCACGTTCGATGAACTTATTCTCTAATAAGCACCTACATACTTGCTTTAGTGTCTCCACACAAATGATCATGAGATCAATCATCCTCATCCATGATGCAGCAAGCAACGTATGTACCAATCTATCCGGATTCACTAATCCCCAATTTAGTAATCCAATGATTGGGAACTATTTTAGTTTTAAGCTTTCTAAGAATTTAGATCTCATTAGAATGATCATCATCATTATTCTAAAAGCATTGCTTAAAACTATGGGTTTATCACGTATTATAAAAGCAAATCATGTAGATAATTAAAAGCCTTTAATAAATTAATACTTTTTATTAATAAATGAATAAGATTATTCTGAAGTATATGCTTTATCATCAAACATGATTGGCTTGTGTTCATATACTTTTTCAATCTCCCACTTGCACTAAAGCCCGATCGCCATTGTATCTTATACTCTTCTTCTTCTCTAAAGTGACGATTATCCTGGCATTGGATAAGCTTTAGTTAATGGATATGTAATGTTGTTCATAAGAGTCCACTATCTCTATAGTGATTTCCCATCTTTCAATGATTCTAATAATCAAATGAAAGTGCCACAACACATGTTTAGATCCAAGATAAGACTTAGGAACTATTCTAGTTCAAGAATGAACTTTTAATCCAAACAATCAACTTGCGACTTCATTTATAGCTATATACTTTGTCTTTATCACTAAACCAAAGAACTCTTTTGCATTTGGAACCTTTCCAATTCAACGCACCACCGCTCAAGATAACGCTTTACCTTAAAGTGGATTTTACATCATCTTGGTGCATCTGAAAAACTTGAGTCTGCTAAGCCCTCTAGTTTTAATTTAGACCCACCATGAATATGATCACATCCTTAGTGCTGGGTTAAGCACTTTAAGATGTTTTCAGCGACTCATAGTGAACTTCTCCGTGATATGGTGATCAACATCGGTCTCGTATATTTTGTTACGTACATGATTGTCACTCATGCGACCTCTCTTTTTAGGAGTCTGTGGGGACTATTAAGAGAGATTCACTCCAAAGCTCATCGGCATGAGACATCTCTTGGAGTTTGCCATGCTAAACGACTTTAGCATCAAATGAATATACGTTCCTTGGGTTAAGTCGAGTATCCTCTTAAATCTATCTATATAGATTTATATCCCCAATTAAGATACTCTTCCAAATCATTCATGGAGGAATGTTTAGACAACTTTATCTTTACTGATTGTAGCATTGGTATGTCATTCCTTATCCGTAGTATATCAACATATAATATTAGGAATGTCACGCGCCTCCTTTTGTCCCTTTTGTACACATTAGAAGTCTTACCTCATCGAATGTAACTCGGATCATCATCTTCATGATGTGTACCTCATCATCATCATTCATGATGAATCCATACCTCCTAGGTATCTTGATCTTATTCCGCACTTACGATTCGGTTGTGGTACAATAGGTTATCTACGAGGTTCTTCTTATTTGACTTATAGTGTTTTGTGGTTCTTGAACTCTTCAAGATCTATTATCCTCCCACTAGCCCTTCAATAATAAACACATTTATCTTAGAAGCGCGTGTTTCGCAACAAACACCTTTTGCTAAGTAGGATTATAGAACATATACCCTAAACTTACTTTAGGATGTCCCACAAATTGTACTTGTCAAATCTTGTCCCCAAGCTTATCCTTTGAAACCTTTTCACATAAGTTGGACAACCCCTTATCTTAACATACTTAAGATTAGGAATCCTCCTATCCATAACTTTTATGGAGTCTTGAAATGGATTTTGAGGTTAGCATTTTTAAAGAGATGTCACCCATTTCTAGGACATTATCCCGGAAGAATCTTTGGAATGTCGGTAAAATCATTATGGATCGCACCATGTTCAAATAGTACGATTTTTCCTTTCGATATACATAATCAATTATTATGTATCGAGAGGCGTCCCATTATGAGAAAACCATTTGAGATGATCTAGAAACTTATTGCACAAGTATTTATTCCTTGATCTAATCAAAGAATCTTAATACATTGTCAATTTGTTTCACTTCTGAATTCTTTGAACCTTTCAAATAATTCACACTTGTATTTCAACAAATACATACATTCAACTCTTTGAATAATCATTTCCTTTTCTTGTACTTTAGTTTGTTCAATTTGCAAAATTATTTTTCACGTAAGTCAAGTATACAAAATTTATTAAGTAATATTTCAGTTCTATACAAAACATTATTATTATAAATAGAACAACAATTGTTCTTAATTATAATACCAAAGATTTCATTGTCCAACAATAAAATGGAAATAATATTTTTAACAAGAACTAGAATACAATAACAACTTATTGACTTAATAGATTTGCTAGTGGCATTCTTTAAACTATAAGTTCCTATGGCTAATCTGTGAACCTTTGCTTCATTTTCCACACATAGGATTACTTATATTTGTTTAGCTTTCTATACTTTGGTCCCTTCATAAATCTATATTTATGATAACCAAAGTCGGTATCCAATACCCAGTAGAACCTTGACTTAAAGAAAATTTATTTCAATCATGAACAAAAAGCGTATTATATAAAACATCACTAAGCTTCTTTGGTTAGCCTCTGCGAATCTTCTTCTGCGCTTTCTTTCCAAAGTGTCGGGCTTATTGTAGTGGAAGCAAACTCCTTTCTTTATCCGTATCGCTTTTGTTCTTATTATCCTTTGTTTATGCCTTTCTATTTACCTTCTTTGAATCGTTCTTCTTTTGGAAGATCCTTTTGGCCCTACCAAGTAGAGACTTGATCTTTTTTGGTTGGAAAGTGACTCTCATCATTTTTCAATATGTTAAGCAAATCGGCAAGGGCGATATCTAGCTTGTTTATATGAAAAAATTCACAACAATTAATGAAAGGAGTCCGGAGTGAGTGCAAGATCAAATCTTGGCTCAACTCTCCATCCATGACAAAACTTCGTTGTCTAATTGATCAATCAAAATGATAATGTTAACGACTTTTATCTCATCTTCAGTGTCATTGGTCGTTCTAGATCGGAAGAGCTCCTTAGATATCTCGATATCTATCCGTCTACTTTCCTCACCATCAACTACTTGATGTGCGGGAATATAGTAGGAGCATCCATAGTTCATCTTGCTAACGAAGCTCGTTACTTTCGTGGATCGAGCATGATGCATTGAGCCAACTATGCATCATCTTGCCACTTTCTAAAAAGTAGCAATCTCTTCCTCAGAGGCATTATCTGCAACCATTGCGAGAGATAGGCGTATTAAGGATATAAGATAGCTTTTTCACCCATGAGAACTATTCTCAAATTCCTTAACCAATCCGTTTAATTTGGTTTGGTTAATTTAGCATCTAATATGCTTCGCATGATGATAGTAATTTTAGACATTGTAAAATTACAGATATGAATTTGTAATTAACAACATTTTAACATACATTCTATTATTAATTACCAAAATAATTTAGGCCTTATTTTAAATTGGTATCTCCCACTATTTTCTTCAAACTATATTACCTCACTTATATAGTTCGTGAAATCTAATTAAAGATTTGCTAGTGAGAATAAGGATCCCATTTCAAATGTATATAGCCTTGTGGTGACACAACAAACTATATATAAATAAATAGGTAGACAACTTTTGTCAATTACATCAACTATCAACTCCTTTTCTTTTTGCCTCTTAGATTATTTTGATCAGTGGTGGCACATCCGAATCAAAATTATCCAAGTTAAGTCCGACTTTAGCACTCCATATATTCAAAAAGAAAATATCATCCTTGGTGTTCTAAGCATTTTCCTATAAATAGGGTGCTTGGGTTAGAATTGAAAATCACACCGGAAACCCAAGTTTTCTCTATATATTATCGAGCGTATTCTTGTGAGTATTTTGAGTATACTTTTTGAGTATTGTTAGGCGGTTACAAGTTCCTTGACCTATACCCGGTATTCCAAATTAAAGTACTAATCTTTCGAGGTAAGGGATGTTATTTTCTTCTCAAATGATATTATTTCTTGAATATCATTATGCTAAAATATTAGTTGAAACTTTTATCAAATTTGGAACTTTTCCATGCTTCGGGAGTTCTTATTCATGAGTTAGTATTCATGTGTTACTATTCACGAGTTTACTATTCATGAGTTCTTATTCACGATTCTTACTATTCACGAGTACTATTAAGTGAAGCGTGAAGATATTTTTGGAAAATTTCTATCTTTTGGTGTCGGAGTTTCTTATTCACGATATCTGCACTATTCACCAAAAAATAAAATTTCTTCTTTTTGTCCAAAATATCTATTCGGATACTAAACTTTGATTGTATCCATGTTTTGATCATTCTTGAATTTTACACCACTATGATTATTTTTGAGGTATTTTTGGGCGTGGATAAAACCAAGTACGAATCCTTAATCCTTAATCCTTGTCATTTTGTTTCACCTTTGGATTCGTTTCTTTAAAAATATTTTTCATCATCCTCGATCTTAAATGATGATATTATTGAATATCTTTGGCATGTAGTGCAAAGATGAATGATTCTCAAGAATATCTTTGGTAGTAGTGCAGATGAGCAGTGTTTAGATGAACATGACCCGGTGATGAATATCTTTGGCACAGTAGTGCAAAGATGAATATTTGATTCCGGATGTATATTGATTGATGTTACGGGGATAAAAGATAGAGCGATGAACTTTTAAATTCATACATAGAAGATAGTAGTTTGCATTCTCTACTTAACTCTTCTAATGAATTATTATTTTTTCGCTCGCGAATATTGATTTAAAATTTGTTGTCTATTGTATTCTATTAGATTTTCCTGTTGAAGACTAACGGTAATTTGTTGTATATTATCTTAGTCATAATATTCTTTCTTGGGCTAGTTGAGCTCACCCTTTTCCTTTTGTTCCATTTTTCTTCTCGGGAGGCGAGAATATAAGCGAGTACGAGTTGGGGTATGGAATGAAGGTTTTAGAAAGAATTGTTTAGTAGTCCTCACCATTTTTGTAAAATAATGTATCAATAAATCGATGAGGATTTATTTGAGTATAGATATTGTCTGAAGATAATATTTGTATTCAAACTCACAGTTTCTTGTTGTAATAATAAAGTTGTAGTTGTTTAATGTATCTACGTATTGACAACTCGGAATGAGTGATGTATACCTATTTTGGGCGTCATGATATATATATCTGAGAAAGGATCAAGAGTAAATTCTTAAATAGAAGAATGCCTTAAATAATAGAATTTTATCAAAAGCAGCGTAGTTTTTGATAAGGCGCGATGGCATTTTGTAAATACCATGCCACCGCGTATTTATAAAAATGCCACCGCGTCTTATCAAAACTACGTCGTTTTGATAAAGTTCTATTATTTAAGACAGTTCTACTACTTAAGAGGTCTACTCTTGATCCTATCTGTATATATATATGTATATAAACAAAAAAAATATTTTCCAGAAGCACAAAAAGGATCTAGAAGAGTGGATTAATAGATCCCTTAAAACTTTTTTACTTATTAAATAATGTATTACGAGATAATTAATTAAGCAATGTTAATTAAGCACAACAAAATATTAGTTTAAAATACTCTTAAAATTTAATAAAATCTCAATTATGAATGCATTTCATATGAATTTCTGTCACACATATAATACAACAGAATATAAAGACTGAATATAAAAAATAGGATTTTAAGTGGTTCGGAGACTGAACAACTCTTACTTTACTCTTCTACTCAACGAGTAGGAAATCCACTAAGGATATATCACAGTGATCTTTCACAACTTAACCACTAAGGTTTCTTCGAGTCACTTAATCTCGTAATAGGGACACACAATCCAGATCACTAAAATCTCTTCAAGTCACTAAGACTTGGGATATTGTCAAAAAGACAATGAATCAATGTTGGTTTAGAGGGTTGTTTAAGGTGTTGCTAAGTTTGCAATGAGCTTGACTTTTTTTAGGACTTGTCAGATTGAGCAAGTAGTTCAGTATCATAGAGTAAAACTCTTTTTACTTTTGCAAAATTTTAGCTTGAAAGTGTGTAATTCGTATTTAATGATTTAATGTGTTGATACTCGAGGATCCTTGATGTTGACTTATAGGGGTTGTTGTGTCAGCTTGCATTCGGCTTCTTAGACCTGTCACATCATTTTGCACTTCTTTAACCATATGGGTAAGTTACATTTTGCCGAACTAGTTGTTTAGAAACAACCATATTCTAATCTTCAATTTCAACTAAGGATATTTGAAATTGAATTAGGTTCTTCAATCTACGACGCTCCTTATTGTTAGTCCTCTATCAGTTCTGGCTTGCTCTACGAACTGAGTCAATCGTAGAGTCTAATAAAGAACATAAAGCAAATGTTTGACTTTGCTCTACGACCTGAGCTTTACGTTTTGCTCTACTTGATCTCTACGTAAAGTCGAGAGACACTCTCATCTGTTCTACAACTTTGATATTTACGATACTTGAACAGACTCTGCTAACTTTTTTACTATACGATCTTATCTTCACTTTGATATTCTCTGTTTACTATGCGATCCGGTCTTCACTATACAACCATAAGTGAACTCTACGACGAGATCTTTACTAAACAATTTTGACTTGGCCTTTCGTCTCGAAAATATAATCATTTTACAAATAGACAAAGTAGCTTTACAATCGTTTAACAATACACTACGATCACTTTGAACCTATCAACTATACATCGTTTTAGCTCAATAAAATCAACCAAGCACATTCAATATTTTATACTATAAGTCTTTGTACATTACAATCTTATTAAGAACTTTATAAAAGCTACTAGATAAATATATTTTTATCATATCATCATCAAATTAAACATGCAAACTCTAACAAAATCATTTTACAATATGTAGGTAGTAATAAATATCATTATATTTTATTTTACTCAACATCGCATAAAAAACAATGTAAGACCTCTCAAATTTTTTAAATAAAAGGAATTTCTTTTATTTATTATCTTGAAATAATAAGGGTTGATTTGATTAATGTGGATAGTTAAGGGTTAAATACGCAAATATTTCAAAATAAGCAATGGTTATAAAATATTCATTCATTGCATTTATTCGTTTGGTCGTGGAATATTCATGTGCAATATTCGCCCATAACTGAAAGCGATTGATGAGGAAAACGACAAATATAAGTCGGTTAAAAATAACTACGTAGTTGTTATCAAGTAAGACTGCTGAATACCCTGTGGTTAAAATACAAGAATACGCTGTGGTCGCACAAGAAGACACCAGATTGCATGCAGATTGTCAATTATCGATCCTTACGTAAGAAGGCACTACTCAATAATTTTCACAAGAATTATCGCTCAATATTTTATTTTATTGATTCAATAATTGCTACGCTGATATTTTATATTATCATTGTTCAATAATTGTCATCGCATGAAGATTTCCCATTATCGATCAATAATTCATATTATTTGAATAATATTATTAGATAACATTATTGGCAATGTCTAGAAAGTTCTCATCTAAGGAGAGGTTTGGTCACCTAATCATGCCCAAGAAGGAGAGATCCTTATCGAAAGCCCCTCTTCCCGGGAAATGCTACCGTCATTATAAATGTGATTCTCAGAATATTATTTGTGAATAATTAATTATTGATTCATATGATAAGGAAATATTTATTTTATATGAATATAAATGATGGATTTATTTATGTGGTTATTAATGAAGGAATTAATGTTGAGGTGTTTTATCAAGATTTTATCTGATCGAGGTATTAAAATCAAATCGTGGGTTTTGAGATATATATCATGGGTTATAATTTTTAATCCGACCGCTGATTGTGGTAATTTTTGGGTATGTTATACATACATAAGTTGAGTATATGTCCACAAATTTTGAACCGTTAAAATGCACGAATGATTTGTTGTGAATTTTAAGAGGTGTCTGATTCTAAATTAGGTTTATAATTGATTTTGGTGGAAAATTCTAGAATTGAGTGGGCCCCACTTGTGGTTGGTGAAAAAATGTGCTGAATTTTATTTCAAATGTGGTGGGTGGCAATAGTAGCGGTGTAAAGCCATCGTAGCAGTCAAGTCTGCTTTAAGGCTAACATTTTCCTATAAATGAGAGGCTGTTAGAATTGAAAATCACACCGTAAACAAAGTTTCTCTTTCTCTCTCTATATTATCGAGTGTATTTTGTGAGTATTTTGAGATACTTTGAGTATTGTTAGACTCAAGATAAGTTCCTTCAAAGACTATATCCGACTTTCCTTCCTAAGTACTAATCTTTCGAGGTAAGGATGTTATTTTCTTCTCAAATGATATTATTTCTTCAATATCATTATGTCAAATATCGGTTGAACTTTTTATCAAATTTGAACTTTTTCATGCCTGGGTTACTATTCATGAGTTACTATTCACGAAGTTACTATTCATGAGTTACTATTCACGAGTTACTATTCACGAGTACTATTCATGAAGCGTGAAGATGTTTTTTTTGTGGAATTTCTATCTTTTGGTGTTTGAGTTACTATTCACGATACTAAGACTTATTATACTCACGATTCACGATACTATCAGACTATTCACGATACTAGACTATTCAATCGAAAAATTAAAATTCTTCTTTTCGTCTAAAATATCTATTCTCGATACTAGCTTTGATCAGATCCATGTTTTGATCATTCTTGAATTTTACACCACTATGATTATTTTTGAGGTATTTTTGATACGGATAAAACCAAAGTACGAATCCTTAATCCTTAATCCTTGTCATTTTGTTTCACCGGATTCGCTTTTAAAAATATTTTTCATCATCCTCGCCTTAAATGATGATATTATTGAATATCTTTGGCCCAGAAGCAAAAAGATGAATGATTTCAAGAATATCTTTCGCCCAGAAATGAATAATGAATGCAGTGTTTTTAAATGAATACGACCGATCGATGAATATCTTTGGCCTTTAGTGCAAAGATGAACAGTGTTGAGATGAACACGACCGATTGATGAATATCTTCGGCTCAGTAGTGCAAAGATGAATATTTGATTCGAGATGAATATCGATTGATGTTACAGGATAAAATATTGATGATGGATCGTTAAATTCATAGATTATAGTAGATTTCATTCTCTACGTAACTCTTCTATGAATTATTATTTTCAATGCTAATATTGATCCAAAACTTGTTGCCTATCAGATTCTATCGATTTTTTCCTCGCTGGAGACTAACGATAATTTGTTGTATATTATCTTAGTCATAACATTCTTTATCGGGCTAGTTGAGCTCACCCTTTTCCTTGTTGTTCCATTTTTCTTCTCGTGAGGCGAGAATGTAAATGCAGTACTAGTGGGGGTATGGAATGAAGGTTCTAGAGAGAGTTGTTTAGTAGTCCTCACCATTATTGTAAAATAATGTATCAATAAATGTGATGAGGATTTATTTGAGTATAAATATTGTCTGAAAGATAATATTTGTATTTAAACTCACAGCTTTATCATTGTGATAATAAAGTTGTAGTTGTTTCGCATTACCATGTATTTGGCGACTCGAATGGGTTGGATGGAATGGACCTTTTTGGGGTCGCCACAACTGGGTATCGTAGCTTAGGATATGATTCTCCGGAGATCGGGAATAGAACTAGAGGGAGAGACGAGTAAATCCTTCGCTAAAGTGTGTCCTACCTAAGCTTATTTGTTAGTTGGGTCAAGATATGGATATTATGTGATTGATTTCCTTAATTAACCCTTGTTTTTTATGACAAGAATCGAGAATGTCGATCGAGAATATTAATAAGGTGTAAATGAGACCGTGGAGATGCCTCAGATTTACCACCAACGAGGAGAACGTGCAACAGTCGGCAATGTACCTCCCATGAATAACACCACCGAAAGCAGATAATGAACGAGGGATGTTTAGAAGCTTTTTTGCAGCTCATGCAAAATCGCATTTGAGGGAGACTCGTGTTCAAAATACAGAGAGAAATGATAGCAATTCACCGGTGGTCACAAATGCAAGCGCTTCAAAGAGTCAGACCACCGTAATTTAAGGGAAAGCCGATCCGATCACACATGAAACATGGGTCAAACAAATTACCAAGATATTCGATGTCTCGATGCACGGAGGAATGTAAGGTTCCATTCGCTACTTTTATGTTCCGCGTGGCGAGGCAGATTCATCGGTGGGAATCAGTGAAGCGCACTCCATCCAAATTGCACTCAAAGATGTCATGGAGACGTTTCAGAATAGCCTCAACGACAAGTACTTCCCCGAAAGTATTCGTCTATACGAAGGAAGTGGAGTTTATTAGATCGAGCGTAATAATACGACGGTGTCCCAAAGTTGAGGCGGTTCATGAGTTATCCAGTTCAGACCTCATTTGGTGGAGAATGAGGAACGATGACGCGGATGTTTCGAGAGGTTTGAAACCCGATATACGCCAAGATCTCATTTCTCATAAATTTTCTCTCTTCAGATGTTGTCAATGTGGCTCAATTGTTAGAGCGAGATAACGAGTACGCTCAACCGAGGGACCATAACCAGATCATACCAAAGATAGCAGTCATCGTAATAACGATAACCAAAGGAGAAAGAAGAATACGGACAAAGGTGGTAACCACTCGTGGTAATCGTGGCCATGAAAATAAGAAGCGAGTTGGGAGGAGATTTTAAAAGAGGAGATTCAACAACGACCACGCTGAAGACGCCGCCACCAGAAGAAGCAACCGGTTCCAAGGGAGGAGAAAGACCACCTGTCAGATATGTTACAAAAATGCGGAAAGAGGGATATATCACCAAACCGCCCACAACAGCTTTAAGGTATGCTTATAATTGTGGAAAAGAAGGACATATCGCCGAGATCAGTACGATATCGAAACCAGATCAATGGGAATGGTGACTCAAAAGATGTCCCGTAAAAGTCAAAGTCAACGATTCCCGGAAGAGCGTTTGTCGTGACCGGTCAAAAATACGAGAACCCGAACGGTTAAGACGTTAGTTAATTATAAATTCTTATGAAGTTTATACCTTTACTAGATACCTGCTCTACCCATTCTTTTATCTCTTTGCTTGCATACCAACGCTTGAACTTGACTACGAGAAATTAGACTTTGACCTATTTATGGAGACTCATAGAGAAACTTTCATTACATCCGCTGTTTAAAAATCTTGCTTGATTCAAGTCGCACCATTACATTACCCGTTAACCTTATCTCTTTAAAGATATTTGCTTTTGATGGATTTTATTGGTTAACTACTCATCATGCCAAAATTGATTGCTTTTGTAAGGTCATTAGTTTTCATATTCCTAAGCAACCCGTTATTCAACTCAAGCAATCAAACCATCAGAGTCAAACATTTTCATATCAAGCCATGAAGTCATTCGCTTATTACTTGATGTCAAGTTTTCTTAGTCCATGTTATGGATTTGAATAAAGACACGCCGATTTGAATAATATTCTTGTTGTTATTGATTTTTCCCGACGTATTTCAAGAAGAATTTATCGCTTACTCCCAAAGATCGATATTAAATTTTGTATCGACTTTGAACCCTGCACAAAACTCATTTCTAAAATCTCATATCGAATGGCTCCTATCAAACTTCGTGAGTTAAAAATTCAACTATAGAATTTGGTACCGAGCCTTTATCTTGTGACTTCCTTTTGTGGAATTCACCCAAGCTTTACTCTCCGTAGGGACGCCATATTCGCGCGATAAGAAACCGATAGGTGTCATTGTGACGTATATCCAAGATTGGGATATGAGTCACACAATTGAGAACAACCTAAGCTCAGAATCGAAATACGTAGCTTTCAGGCTTAGTTGGTTATTATCTGAGATTCGTTGAAGGATATTCTCGAATCGCTATTCCATTAACGTAATGACCTCATAGAGATACAAAATTCAAATGGAGCAAGGAATGTGGAAGAGCTTCAAGAACTCAAGAGGAGACTCATTTCAAAGATATGTTCACCACCACGCCATCCTCGGAAAAGTTTAACGTGGTAGCCGACGTGTTGAGTAGAAGATCGTGATACAAGTACGAAGTACAATATCACAAAGACTCATTTCAGATAATATACAAATAATAGAGATGGAGATGAAAACTCTAGGTACCCACGTGATGATATACGAAAGTACGTGATGATATACGAGTATAATCGACTTTAATCGATAAAGTTAAAGTCGCTCAAGCTACACAATCGGAGTCATGAATTTGAAGAAGGAGGTGCAAGAAGTTGTTATTTTAAAAGCGAAATCTGGAGGTGAGGAAAGCTCAAACCTTCGATTTATTAATCCATTTGAAATTCTCGATCGAATAGAACTGTGGGCCTATAGACTCGCTTTTACCACCAAGTATGACGCGTGTTCATAACGCTTTTCACGATCGATGTTACGTAAATATGTGGACGACCAAAACACGCTATCGAAAGTTAGAACCGGACGAGATAGCCAAGACTTAACGATGAGGAGGTACCACCAAGATTTTGTAGAAAGAACATGACCTATGTATCGAGGTTATACCATAAGTTAAAGTTTTGTGGAGAAATCATGCTATAGAGGAAATGACCGGGAATTGGAAACGAAACGAAAGCGAGGTATCCTCACCTTTTCAAACACTGTGTATCGTACGCCAATTTCGAGGACGAAATTTCATAAGGAGGGAGGTCAGAAGACCCAAAATTTTTTTAAATAAAAGGAATTTCCTTTATTTATTATTTTGAAATAGTAAGGGTTGATTTGATTAATGTGGATAGTTAAGGGTTAAATACGCAAATATTTCAAAATAAGCAAGTGGTTATAAAATATTCATTGTTGTTTGGGAATATTCGTTTGGTCGTGGAATATTCAGATCGCTTGGGAATATTCGCATTTACGCAAGCAGCCTGCATGTGTGGGCCCCATAACTAAAAGCGATTGGATGAGGAAAACGACAAATATAAGTGGTTAAAAATAACTACAGTTAGTTGTTACCATTAAGACCGCTGAATACCCGGGTGGTTAAAATACAAGAATACGCGTGGTCGCATGCAAGAAGACACCAGATTGCATAAAGATTGTTGAATTATTGATCCTTACGTAAGATGGCACTACTCAATAATTTTCACAAGAGTTATCGCTCAATATTTTATTTTATCGATTCAATAATTGCTCACGTTGATATTTTATATTATCATTGCTTCAATAATTGTCACCGCACAAGATTTCCCATTATCGATCAATAATTCATATTATTTGAATAATATTATTAGATAACATTATTGGCAATGTCTAGAAAGTTCGCTTCTCAAGGAGAGGTTTGTCACCTAATCAAGGCCCAAGAAGGAGAGATCCTTATCGAAAGCCCCTCTTCCCTCGAACTACCGTCATTATAAATTGTGATTCTCGTAATATTATTTGTGAATAATTAATTATTGATTCATATGATAAGAAAATATTTATTTTATATGAATATAAATGATGGATTTATTTATGTGGTTATTAATGAAGGAATTAATGTTGAGGTGTTTTATCAAGATTTTATCTGATCGAGGTATTAAAAATCAAATCGTGGGTTTCAGATATATCATGGGTTATAATTTTTAATCCGACCGCTGGATCGTGGTAATTTTTGGGTATGTTATACATACATAAGTTGAGTATATGTCCACAAATTTTGAACCGCTAAAATGCACGAATGATTTGTTGTGAATTTTAAGAGGTGCTTGATTCTAAATTAGGTTTATAATTGATTTTGGTGGAAAATTCTAGAATTGAGGGCCCCACTTGTGGTTGGTGAAAAAATGTGCTGAATTTTATTTCAAATGTGGTGGGTGGCAATAGTAATAGTAGTGTAAAGCCATCGTGTAGCAGGTCAAGTCCGCTTTGCAATAACATTTTCCTATAAATAGAGGGCTGTTAGAATTGAAAATCACACCGTAAAACAAAGTTTTCTCTTCTCTCTCTATATTATCGAGTGTATTTTGTGAGTATTTAGATACTTTGAGATTGTTAGATTCAAAGATAAGTTTCATTCAAAGACTCATCCCGGTGTTTCAAATTCAAGTACTCGATTCTTTCGAGGTAAGGATGTTATTTTCTTCTCATGATATTATTTCTTCAATATCATTACGTCAAATATCGGTTGGAACTTTTATCAAATTTGAACTTTTTCATGTCTGGGTTACTTATTCATGAGTTACTATTCACGAAGTTACTATTCATGAGTTACTATTCACGAAGTTACTATTCACGAGTACTATTCATGAAGCGTGAAGATGTTTTTTTGTGAATTTCTATCTTTTGGTGTTTGAGTTACTATTCACGATACTTGTATTATTCACGATACTGACAAGACTATTCACGATAATACCTGACTATTCACGATACTAAGACTATTCAATCAAAAATGAAAATTTTTTCTTTTCGTCCAAAATATCTATTCGGATACTAGCTTTGATCAGATCCATGTTTTGATCATTCTCAATTTTACACCACTATGATTATTTTTGAGGTATTTTTGACGATAAAACAAAGTACTAATCCTTAATCCTTAATCCTTGTCATTTTGTTTCACCGGATTCGCTTTTTTAAAATATTTTTCATCATCCTCGCCTTAAATGATGATATTATTGAATATCTTCGGCCCAGAAGTAAAAAGATGAATGATTTCTCAAGAATATCTTTGGCCCAGAAGATGAAAGATTAAAGATGAAAGTGTTTAAATGAATAATGAACATGATCGATCGATGAATATCTTTGGCCTTTAGTGCAAAAGATGAACAAAGATGAACAGTGTTGAGATGAATACGACCGATTGATGAATATCTTTGCCTCAGAAAGCAAAGATGAATATTTGATTCGAGATGAATATCGATTGATGTTACAGGATAAAATATCGATGATGGACCGTTAAATTCATAGATTATAGAGATTTCATTCTCTACGTAACTTTCTATGAATTATTATTTCACGCTATAATATTGATCCGAAACTTGTTGTTTATCAGTATTCTATCGATTTTTCCCTCGCTGGAGACTAACGATAATTTGTTGTATATTATCTTAGTCATAACATTCTTTACCGGGCTAGTTGAGCTCACCCTTTTCCTTGTTGTTCCATTTTTCTTCTCGTGAGGCGGTAATGTAATGAGTACTAATTCGGGTATGGAATGAAGGTTCTAGAGAGAGTTGTTTAGTAGTCCTCACCATTATTGTAAAATAATGTATCAATAAATGTGATGAGGATTTATTTGAGTATAAATATTGTCTAGAAGATAATATTTGTATTTAAACTCACGCTTTATCATTGTGATAATAAAGTTGTAGTTGTTTCGCACCATGTATTTGGCACTCGTAATGGGTTGGATGGAATGGACCTATTTTGGGGTCGCCACAACTTGGTATCGAGCTTAGGATACGATCTCCGGCATGAGATCGGGAATAGAACTAGAGGGAGAGACGAGTAAATCCTTCGCTAAGTGTGTCCTACCTAAGCTTATTTGTTAGTTGGTCAAGATATAGGATATTATGTGATTGATTTCCTTAATTAACCCTTGTTTTATGACAAAGATTTGAGAATGTCGAATCGAGAATATTAATAGTGGTGTAAATGAGACCGTGGAGATGCCTCAGATTTACCAACGAGGAGAACGTAAACAGTCGGGCAATGTACCTCCCGTGAATAACACCACCGAAAGCAGATGATGAACGAGGGATGTTTAGAAGCTTTTCGCAGCTCATGCAAAATCGATTTAGGAGACTCGTGTTCAAAATACAGAGGAAATGATAGAATTCACGGTGGTCACAAATGCAAGCGCTCAAAGAGTCAGACCACCGAATTCTGGGAAAGCCCGATCCGATCACGGCGAAACACGGGTCAAACAAATTACCAAGATATTCGATGTCTTGATGCACGGAGAAACAGAAGGTTCCATTCGCTACCTTTATGTTCCGTGGCGAGGCAGACATCGGTGGAATCAGGAGGCATCTCCATCCAAATTGCACTCAAAGATGTCATGGGAGACGTTTTCAGAATGGGCCCAATGACAAGTACTTCCCCGAAAGTATTCGGCTATACGAAGGAAGTGGAGTTTATTAGACTAGAGCGTAATAACATGACAAGTGTCCCAAAGACGAGGCGAAGTTCATGAGTTATCCAGTTTCAGCACCTCATTTGGTGGAGAATGAGGAACGATGACGCGATGTTTCGAGAGGTTTGAAACCCGGCATAACGCGAAGATCTCATTTCTCATAAATTTTCTCTATTCGATGTTGTCAATGTGGCTCAATTGTTAGAGCGAGATAACGAAAGTAACGCTCAACCGAGGGTCCATAACCGTGATTATACCAAAGATAGCAATCATCGTAATAACGATAACCAAATGGAGAAAGAAGAATACGGACAAAGGTGGTAACCACTCCGTGGTAATCGTGGCCATGAAAATAGAAGAAGCGAAGTTGGGAGGAGATTTTAAAAGAGGAGATTCAACAACGACCATGTGAAGACGCCGCCAAAGTGAGCAACCGGTTCCAAGGGGAGGAGAAAGACCACCCTGTCAGATATGTTACAAATGCGGAAAGAGGGATATATCACCAAACCGCCCACAACAGCTTAAGGTATGCTATAATTGTGGAAAAGAAGGACATATCGCCGAGATCAGACGATATCGAAACCCAGTTCAAATGGGAATGGTGACTCAAAAGATGTCCTGTAAAAGTCAAAGTCAACGATTCCCTGGAAGAGCGCTTGTCGTGACCGGCCAAAAAATACGAGGAACCCGAACGGTTAAGACGGTTAGTTAATTATAAATTCTTGCGAAGTTTATACCTTACTAGATACCTGCCTCTACCCATTCTTTATCTCTCTCTTGCTTGCGCCAACGCTTTGAACTCGACTACGGAGAAATTAGACTTTGACCTATTTATGGAGACTCCGTTAGAGAAACTTTCATTACATCCGTTGTTTAAAAAATCTTGTTTGATTCAAGTCAGCACCATTACATTACCGTTAACCTTATCTCTTTAAAGATACTTGCTTTTGGGGATTGATTGGTTAACTACTCATCACGCCAAAATTGATTGCTTTTGTAAGGTCATTAGTTTTCATATTCCTAAGCAACCGTTATTCAACTCAAGCAATCAAACCATTGTAGTCAAACATTTTCATATCAAGCCATGAAGTCATTCGCTTATTACGGATGTCAAGTTTTCTTAGTCCATGTTATGGATTTGAATAAAGACACGCCGATTTGAATAATATTCTTGTTGTTATTGATTTTTCCGACGACGTTTCTCAAGAATTTATCGCTTACTCCCAAAGATCGATATTAAATTTTGTATCGACTTTCAACCCAGACAAAACTCATTTCTAAAATCTCATATCGAATGGCTCCTATCAACTTCGTGAGTTAAAATTCAACTATAGAATTTGGTACCGAGCCTTTATTTTGTGACTTCCTTTGTGGAATTCACCGAAGCCGCACTCTCCGTAGGGGACGCCATATTCGCAAGCGATAAGTAAATCGATAGTGTCATCATCAGACGTCTATATCCAAGATCGGGATATGAGTCACAATTGAGAACAACCTAAGCTTCAGAATCGAAATACGTAGCTTTCAGGCTTAGTTGGTTATTATCTGAGATTCGTTGAAGGATATTCTCGAATCGCTATTCCATTAACGAGTATGACTCATAGAGATACAAAATTCAAATGGAGCAAGGAATGTGGAAGAGCTTCAAGAACTCAAGAGGAGACTC
This sequence comes from Panax quinquefolius, assembly GCA_020205615.1. NCBI lineage: Eukaryota > Viridiplantae > Streptophyta > Magnoliopsida > Apiales > Araliaceae > Panax > Panax quinquefolius. Next base: position 11,601,500 of record CM035156.1, read on the forward strand.
ATTTCAAAGATATGTTCACCATGCCATCCCGAAAAGCGAACGTGGTAGCCGACGTGTTGAGTAGAAGATCGATACAAGTACGAGTACAATATCACAAAGACTCATTTCAGATAATTTACAAATAATAGAGATGGAGATGAAAACTCTAGGTACCCACGTGATGATATATCGAAAGCACGTGATGATATACGAGTATAATCGACTTTTAATCGATAAAGTTAAAGTCGCTTCAAGCCACACACAATCGAGCCGATGAATTTGAAGAAGGAGGTGCAAGAAGTTGTTATTTTAAAAGCGAGAATCGGTGAGGTGAGGAAAGCTCAAACCTTCGATTTATTAATCCATTTGAAATTCTCGATCGAATAGGAACGGGCCTATAGACTTGCTTTTACCACCAAGTATGACGCGTGTTCATAACGCTTTTCACGATCGATGTTACGTAAATATGTGGACGAATTCAAACACGCTATCGAAGTTAGAACCCACGAGATAAATCAAGAGACTTAACGTATTTAGGAGGTACTGCCAAGATTTTGTAGAGAAAAGAATACGACCTATGCATCGAGGTTATACCATAAGTTAAAGTTTTGTGGAGAAATCATGCTATAGAGGAAATGACCCGGGAATTGGAAACGAAATGAAAGCGAGGTATCCTCACCTTTTCAAACACTGTGTATCGTGACGCCAATTTCGAGGACGAAATTTCATAAGGAGGAGGTCAGTAAGACCCCAAAATTTTTTAAATAAAAGGAATTTCCTTTATTTATTATCTTGAAATAGTAAGGGGTGATTTGATTAATGTGGATAGTTAAGGGTTAAATACGCAAATATTTCAAAATAAGCAAGTGGTTATAAAATATTCATTGTTGTTTGGGAATATTCGTTTGGTCGTGGAATATTCAGATCTGCTTCGGGAATATTCGTACGCATTAGCAAATGCGTGTGTGGGCCCCATAACTAAAAGCGATTGGATGAGGAAAAACGACAAATATAAGTTGGTTAAAAATAACTACAGAAGTTGTTACCAAGTAAGACTGCTTGAATACCCGTGGTTAAAATACAAGAATACGCGTGGTCGCATAAGAAGACACCAGATTGCATGATAAGATTGTTGAATTATCGATCCTTACGTAAGAAGGCACTACTCAATAATTTTCACAAGAGTTATCGCTCAATATTTTATTTTATTGATTCAATAATTGCTCATTGATATTTTATATTATTATTGTTCAATAATTGTCATCGCATGCGGTATTTCCCATTATCGATCAATAATTCATATTATTTGAATAATATTATTAGATAACATTATTGGCAATGTCTAGAAAGTTCTGTCTAAGGAGAGGTTTGGTCACCTAATCATGCGCCAAGAAGAGAGAGATCCTTATCGAAAGCCCCTCTTCCCGGAACTACCGGTTATTATAATTGTGATTCTCGTAATATTATTTGTGAATAATTAATTATTGATTCATATGATAAGGAAATATTTATTTTATATGAATATAAATGATGGATTTATTTATGTGGTTATTAATGAAGGAATTAATGTTGAGGTGTTTTATCAAGATTTTATCTGATTGAGGTGTTAAAATCAAATCGTGGTTTTGAGATATATTGTGGGGTTATAATTTTTAATCCGACCGCTGATTGTGGTAATTTTTGGGTATGTTATACATACATAAGTTGAGTATATGTCCACAAATTTTGAACCGTTAAAAATGCACGAATGATTTGTTGTGAATTTTAAGAGGTGTCTGATTCTAAAATTAGGTTTATAATTGATTTTGGTGGAAAATTCTAGAATTGAGTGGGCCCCACTTGTGGTTGGTGAAAAAATGTGCTGAATTTTATTTCAAATGTGGTGGGTGGCAATAAGTAGCGAGTAAAGCCATCGTGTAGCAGCGTCAAGTCCGCTTTCTACGGCTAACATTTTCCTATAAATAGAGGGCTAAGTTAGAATTGAAAATCACACCGTAAACAAAGTTTTCTCTCTCTCTCTCTATATTATCGAAAGTGTATTTTGTGAGTATTTTGAGTATACTTTGAGTATTGTTAGATCGCAAAGTTCCTTCAAAGACTATATCCTGTTTTCAAATAGAAGTAAGTAATCTTTTCGAGGTAAGGGATGTTATTTTCTTCAAAATGATATTATTTCTTCAATATCATTATCGTTGAAATATCGGTTGGAACTTTTTATCAAATTTGGAACTTTTTCATGCTCTGGGTTACTATTCATGAGTTACTATTCACGAAGTTACTATTCATGAGTTACTATTCACGAAGTTACTATTCACGAAAGTACTATTCATGAAGCGTGAAGATGTTTTTTGTGGAATTTCTATCTTTTGGTGTCGGATTTACTATTCACGATACTAAGACTATTCACGATACGACACTTTATTCACGATATCTAAGACTATTCACGATACTATTCTATTCATCGAAAAATTAAAATTTTTCTTTTCGTCTAAAATATCTATTCTCGGATACTAGCTTTGATTGTATCCATGTTTTGATCATTCTCAATTTTACACCACTATGATTATTTTTGAGGTATTTTTGGACGTGGATAAAACCAAGTACGAATCCTTAATCCTTAATCCTCATCATTTTGTTTCACCGATTCGCTTTTTTAAAAATATTTTTCATCATCCTCGCCTTAAATGATGATATTATTGAATATCTTTGGCTCAGAGGTAAAGATGAATGATTTCAAGAATATCTTTGGCCCAGTAGTGCAAAAGATGAATGTGTTTAAATGAATACGACCGATCGATGAATATCTTTGGCCTTTAGTGCAAAGATGAACAGTGTTGAGATGAATACGACCGATTGATGAATATCTTTGGCCCAGAAGTGCAAAGATGAATATTTGATTTGAGATGAATATCGATTGATGTTACAGGATAAAATATTGATGATGGATCGTTAAATTCATAGATTATAGTAGATTTCATTCTCTACGTAACTCTTCTATGAATTATTATTTCATTCATGAATATTGATCCGAAACTTGTTGTCTATCAGATTCTATCGATTTTTCCTCGTTGAGACTAACGATAATTTGTTGTATATTATCTTAGTCATAACATTCTTTATCGGGCTAGTTGAGCTCACCCTTTTCCTCCTTGTTCCATTTTTCTTCTCGTGAGGCGAGAATGTAATGAGTACTAGTCTGGGGTATGGAATGAAGGTTCTAGAGAGAGTAGTCCTCACCATTATTGTAAAATAATGTATCAATAAATGTGATCACCATTTATTTGAGTAAAATAATGTATAATATTTGTATTTAAACTCAGGATTTTGTTTGATAATAAAGTTGTAGTTGTTTCGTAAGATTTGGCATATTGGAATGGACCTATTTAAACTCAAACAACAATTAATCAGTATACTAAAAATTGTAATCAAAATCAAAACATAAAAAATTTTGACATATAAAAATCATAATATAAAATTAAAATTTTAAATAATAATTGTTGGTTGAAACATCAAAAACTAAACTATCTACATATCAATCATTTTAATTAGAATAATTCTATTAATAATTTAATTTAAAATTCTTAATATTTGTATCACTTATCCAAAAATGTGTGTTGATAAAACTAAATTAGATTTTTCTTTATTATAAGTTACTAACAATTTAAACGAGATAATCTTAATTTTAAATAAAATTATATTATTTTTAAAAAGATAATTATATATATATATATATTTTAATCATGAATTAAAATTTGTTAAGATAGAGGAGAAATATGTAACTTAATTTATTTAGTTAACTTAAAAAGTTATAGGGGTAGTGAGTATTTTAGTCTAATTCATACTATTAAATAAGGAAACCTTTACATCTTAACTTTGACGCCCCCAAAATAGGTATACATCACCTATTATGAGTCGTCAAATACATGGTACTGAATACAAATACAATCTTAAATATACAACATGAGCTGTGAGTTTTAATACAAATATTATCTTCTGGCGGTATTCAAACTCAAAATAAGTCCTCAATACATTTATTATCACACTATTTCATGTATTAGTGAGTACTACTAATGCTATCATCATGCATCTGCACTCGCTCCCCGACTAAGATTAGTCCTGCTACGTTCTCATTTCCTGAAGAGAACAATGAAAGCAAAAGGGTGAGCTCAACTAGCCCAGTAAGAAATATTATGACTAAGATAATGCAGAATAAATTATTGTTAGCCTTCAAAAGTGTTAAACTAAGACAATATAACAAACATCAAGTTTAACTACAGCGGAACAAGCAATCCATTAGAAGAGTCAAGTAGAGAAAAAAATTTACTATCTTCTATGATTTAAAAGGTTTTTCATCACTTTTATTGTTGAGACTCAGCTCAATAAATAATCCACATTATACCTGCACTACGGCCAAGGATATTCATTAGTATCACAACCACAAATTATTCATGCACTACTGGCCAAGGATATTCGTGTTTTCATCAATGGTCATGATCATGCCAACAACTGTCCATCAATGCACTACGAGCCAATAAGTACTTTTACCACATCATTTATAACATTACGGTCATGATTATACCGAATAATCCCTGGTCATAATCATTCCAAGTCCATCTATGCACTACAGGCCACAGATGATTTTCAACATAATATAAACATGAGGATGATGACAATGACATAATAATTTAATAAAACAAGTTCAAGAATAAATTTTAAAGATTTATAAATTAATTTATCTAGGAACCAATAACGTCCAAATTGTCAACATCTTACTTTTGTGGAGTAAAAATTCAAGAATGCTCGTAAGAATATTTCCATAAAAGATATCTTGGATGAAGCGCAAATAACCGTGGATATTCTACTAATTTCATGGAGTATAAAGCCAAAACTTTAACCAACTGAGTATAATAGAATATATGAAGCTATGAAATGGATTTTTGCCCCGTACGGTAATCCACGTGATGCATTATTTTCACAAGTTAATAAGGAATGAATACAAAGGATCATTCACCATGCATGCGGTAATCCACATAGGCATGAAGTTATTCCAACAGTAGTAAAAAGAATGGAACCGAAGTCATGCGTAATCCGCATGTATGTGATATTCCAATGAATAATAAAGAATGGAACCAGGTCACGCGTAATACGCATGTGGGATGTTCCAAACGGAATAATAAAGAATGGAATAAGCATTAGGTTTGTAATATTCATAACGCAATCAAATTGCATAAATTAAGCGAGCGCGTGTAAAAATCGAGTTTAAAAATTTTACAAACCATATACCCGATCACCCTTTATGCACAATTATTAATTAAACGAAAAGATAAAGAATAAAATCATACCCTCAAGATCGAGCTTCCTCAGGTACAAGTTCACCTCCAATCCTTTCGCGTTCAACTTGAATCCACCGGGTTTGGTTCCTTCCTTTGATCAACGTTAGCCACCCAAGTGTTTGGCCTCTAGAGGTGATCCACCAAGGAAGAATAAGAATTCAAGAAGATGGGGTGTTTGGCTAAACCCTAGTTTTTCTATCTCTATAGAAAAGGCGTACTCTCCCAACTATTGGAATTACGTATGTTGTAAAAGTCAACAACCCCCACAACCCATAATAAGACTCCTCTTATTTAAGGATGTGGGCAACCCACCTTAACTATTAAGGAATTGGGATTTATTTAATTAATTAAATTCTTTTAATTAATTAAGCTCCCAAATCTTATTAGGGATAATTAATTAAATTCCTTTAACTAATTTTTCTTCCTACTCCAATTAGGAATAAATGAGAGTACTTATATTAAATTAATTTCTAAACTCTTTTAGAAATTAAAATAATAATAATTGTAATAATATTAATAAGACTCCTCTTATTAATTTATATTTAATATTTCTAAAATATTAAATAATAAATATTAAGCTATTTAATTTATTCTATCACCATAGATTAAATTAAATATACTTAACATATTATTACGATTATGCCATTAACTTCTTAAATAATTATTCTTCCTTTTATGGTGTGACCCTTTAGGTTCTCCATATTAAACCGGTTGTGAATAAATCAATTAGAACAATTCTAATCTTATTTAAATAAATAAATTAAACAATTAATTTATTTAAATAAATAATATTTATTCTACAATAGTGATAAGCCTCCCTAGCGATCAATGTAAGACCCCGAAATTTTTTTAAATAAAAAGGAATTTCCTTTATTTATTATTTTGAAATAGTAAGGGTTGATTTGATTAATGTGGATAGTTAAGGGTTAAATACGCAAATATTTCAAAATAAGCAAGTGGTTATAAAATATTCATTTTGTCGGGAATATTCGTTTGGTCGTGGAATATTCGTGATCGTTTGTGAATATTCGTTTGTCGAGAATATTCAATCGTCTGTGAATATTCGCATTTACCACAACAACCATGTGGGGGCCCCATAACTAAAAGCGATTGGATGAGGAAAACGACAAAGTTTGGGTGGTTATAAATAATCTGCGTAAGTTATTACTGATAAGACCGTAGTTATACTGCTAAGACCGCTGAATACCCGTATGGTTAAAATACGTGAATACGCTGTGGTCGTTGCAAGAATAGACACTCAGATTGCACAAGATTGTTGAATTATTGATCCTTACGTAAGAAGGCACTACTCAATAATTATTACAAAGAGTTATCGCTCAATAGTTTATTTTATTGATTCAATAATTGTCTGTTGGTATTTTTTATATTATCATTGTTTCAATAATTGTCAACGCACAAAAGATTCCCATTATCGGATCAATAATTCATATTATTTGAATAATATTATTAGATAACATTATTGGCAATGTCTAGAAAGTTCTCGCTCTAAGGAGAGGTTTGGTCACCTAATTGCGCTACAAAGAAGGAGAGATCCTTATCGAAAGCCCCTCTTCCGGGAACAACCTAGTTATTCATAAAAATGTGATTCTCGTAATATTATTTGTGAATAATTAATTATTGATTCATATGATAAGAAAATATTTATTTTATGTGGATATAAATGATGGATTTATTTATGTGGTTATAAATGAAGAAATTATTATTGAGGTGTTTTATCGAGATTTTATCTGGATTGAGGTATTAAAAATCAAATCGTGGGTTTTGAGATATATTACGGGGTTATAATTTTAATCCGACCGCTGGATTGTGGTAATTTTTGGGTATGTTATACATACATAAGTTGAGTATATGTCCACAAATTTTAAACCGTTAAAAATGCACGAATGATTTGTTGTGAATTTTAAGAGGTGTCTGATTCTAAATTAGGTTTATAATTGATTTTGGTGGAAAATTCTAGAATTGAGTGGGCCCCACTTGTGGTTGGTGAAGAAATGTGCTGAATTTTATTTCAAATGTGGTGGTGGCAATAGTAGCGTGTAAAGCCATCAGTAAAGTCAATCAAGTCTCGCTTTACGGCTAACATTTTCCTATAAATAGAGGGCTGTTAGAATTGAAAATCACACCGTAAACAAAGATTTCTCTCTTTCTCTATATTATCGAGCGTATTTTGTGAGTATTTAGATACTTTGAGAGTTGTTGTCAAAGACAAGTTTCATTCAAAGATCACTTCCGACCTTTCCTTCCGGCATCGATTCTTTGAGGTAAGGGATATTATTTTTTTCTCAAATGATATTATTTCTTCAATATCATTATCAAAATATTGATCTGAAATTTTATCAAATTTGGAACTTTTTCATGCTTGGGGTTACTATTCATGAGTTACTATTCACGAAGTTACTATTCATGAGTTACTATTCACGAAGTTACTATTCACGAGTACTATTCATGAAGCGTGAAAATGTTTTTTGTGGAATTTCTATCTTTTGGTGTCTGAGTTACTATTCACGATACTAAGACTATTCACGATACTGACCTATTCACGAATATCGGCAGACTATTCAATCGAAAAATGAAAATTTTCTTTTCGTCAAAAATATCTATTCGGATACTAGCTTTGATCAGATCCATGTTTTGATCATTCTTGAATTTTACACCACTATGATTATTTTTGAGGTATTGTTGACATGGATAAAACAAAGTACTTAATCCTTAATCCTTAATCCTTGTCATTTTGTTTCACCGGATTCGCTCTTTAAAAATATTTTCATCATCCTCGCCTTAAATGATGATATTATTGAATATCTTCGGCCCAGTAGTGCAAAGATGAATGATTTCTCAAGAATATCTTTGGCCGTAGTGCAAAGATGAAAGCAGTGTTTAAATGAACACGACCGATCGATGAATATCTTTGGCCTTTAGAAAGCAAAGATGAACAGTGTTTAAATGAATACGACGATCGATGAATATCTTTGGCCTTTAGTGCAAAGATGAATGTGTGTTTAAATGAATATGACCGATCGATGAATATCTTTGGCCTTTAGTGCAAAGATGAACAGTGTTGAGATGAATATGATCGATTGATGAATATCTTTGGCCCAGAAGCAAAGATGAATATTTGATTTGAGATGAATATTGATTGATGTTACAGGGATAAAATATTGATGATGGATCGTTAAATTCATAGATTATAGTAGATTTCATTCTCTACGTAACTCTTCTATGAATTATTATTATTTCATTGCGAATATTGATCCGAAACTTGTTGTTTATCAGTATTCTATCGATTTTTCCCTCGTTGAGACTAACGATAATTTGTTGTATATTATCTTAGTCATAACATTCTTTATCGGGCTAGTTGAGCTCACCCTTTTCCTTGTTGTTCCATTCTTCTTCTCGTGGAGGCGAGAATGTAATGAGTACTAGTCGGGGTATGGAATGAAGGTTCTAGAGAGAGTTGTTTAGTAGTCCTCACCATTTTTGTAAAATGATGTATCAATAAATATGATGGGGATTTATTTGAGTATAAATATTGTCTAGAAGATAATATTTGTATTTAAACTCACGCTTTATTGTTGTGATAATAAAGTTGTAGTTGTTTCGTACCACGTATTTGGCGACTCGTAATGGGTTGGATGGATTGGACCTATTTTGGGGTCGCCACACTGGTATCGAGCTATAAGTAAAGAGCCCCAAGCCTCTCGCCGGTGACTTCGATGGGGATGCAATGGGGATCTCCGAGGGATGACCTGGCAAACTTATAGGTATCAATGTGAGGTCTTGACACAAGTTGGTGTCGAGTCGACAGGTATCGTAGCTAGGGATATGATCTCCCAAGAGATCGGGAATAGAACTAGAGGGAGAGACGAGTAAATCCTTCGCTAGTGTGTCCCTACCTAAGCTTATTTGTTAGTTGGTCAAATATAGGGATATTATGTGATTGATTTCCTTAATTAACCCTTGTTTTACGACAAAGATTTGAGAATGTCGAATCGAGAATATTAATAGTGGTGTAAATGAGACCGTGGAGATGCCTCGTATTTAATAACGAGGAGAACGCGCAACAGTCGGCAATGTACCTCCCCGTGAATAACACCAATTGAAGCGTATGATGAACGAGGGGATGTTTAGAAGCTTTTTGCAGCTCATGCAAAAATCGCACGAGGGAGACTCGTGTTCAAAATACGAGGAGGAGATGATAGCAATTCACGGTGGTCACAAATGCAAGCAGCTTCAAAGAGTCAGGACCACCGTAATTCTGGGGGAAAGCCAGATCCGATCACGGCGCGGAAACATGGGTCAAGCAAATTACCAAGATATTCGATGTCTTGGGATGCACGGAGGAACGTAAAGTTCCATTCGCTACTTTTATGTTCCGTGGCGAGGCAGACATCGGTGGGAATCAGTGAAGCGCACTCCATTCACCGCACTCAAAGATGTCATGGGAGACGTTTCAGAAATGCTTCAATGACAAGTACTTCCCCGAAAGTATTCGGCTATACGAAGGAAGTGGAGTTTATTAGATCGAGCAGTAATAACACGACGGTGTCCCAAAGACGAGGCGAAGTTTCATGAGTTATCCGTGTTTGCACCTCATTTGGTGGAGAATGAGGAACGATGACGCGGATGTTTCGAGAGGTTTGAAACCCTAAGATACGCCAAGATCTCATTTCTCATAAATTTTCTCTCTATTCAGATGTTGTCAGAAATGTGGCTCATTGTTAGAAAGCGAGATAACGAGTACGCTCAACCGAGGGACCATAACCAGGATCATACCAAAGATAGCGAATCATCGTAATAACGATAACCAAAGTGAGAAAGAAGAATACGACAAAGGGTAACCACTCTGGTGGTAATCGTGGCCATGAAAATAGAAGAAGCGAGTTGGGAGGAGATTTTAAAAGAGGAGATTCAACAACGACCACGTGAAGACGCTCGGTACAAAGGGCAACCGGTTCCAAGGAGGAGAAAGACCATCTATCAGATGTTACAAATGCGGAAAGAGGGATATATCACCAAAACCGCCCACAACAGCTTTAAGGTATGCTATAATTGTGGAAAAGAAGGACATATCGCCGAGATTAGACGATATCGAAACCTAGTCCAATGAATGGTGACTCAAAAGGATGTCCCAAAAAGTCAAAGTCAACGATTCTCGGAAGAGCGTTTGTCGTGACCGGTCAAAATACGAGGAACCCGAACGGTTAAGACGGTTAGTTAATTATAAATTCTTGCGAAGTTTATACCTTACTAGATACCTGCTTCTACCCATTCTTTTATCTCTTTGCTTGCGCCAACGCTTTGAACTTGACTACGGAGAAATTAGACTTTGACCTATTTATGGAGACTCAGTTAGAGAAACTTTCATTACATCCGTTGTTTAAAAATCTTGTTTGATTCAAGTTGGCACCATTACCTTACCCGTTAACCTTATCTCTTTAAAGATACTTGCTTTTGATTTTGATTGGTTAACTACTCATCATGCCAAAATTGATTGCTTTTGTAAGGTTGTTAGTTTTCATATTCCTAAGCAACTCCGTTATTCGAACTCAAGCAATCAAACCATCAGTAGTCAAACATTTTCATATCAAGCCATGAAGTCATTCATTTATTACGGATGTCAAGTTTTCTTAGTCCATGTTATGGATTTGAATAAAGACACGCCGATTTGAATAATATTCTTGTTGTTATTGATTTTCCCGACGTATTTCAAGAATTTATCGCTTACTCCCAAAGATCGATATTAAATTTTGTATCGACTTTGAACCCTAGACAAAACTCATTTCTAAAATCTCATATCGAATGGCTCCTATTGAAATTCGTGAGTTAAAAATTCAACTATAGAATTTGGTACACGAGCCTTTATCTTGTGACTTCCTTTGTGAATTCACCTGCCGCACTCTACGTGTAGGGGACGCCATATTCGCATATATAGAAATCGATAGTGTGTCATTGTGACGTCATATCCAAGATTGGGATATGAGTCACAATTGAGAGCAACCTAAGTCAAGAATCGAAATACGTAGCTTTCTAGGCTTAGTTGGTTATTATCGAGATTCGTTGAAGGATATTCTCGAATCGCTATTCCATTAACGTAGTCGACTCATAGAGATACAAAATTCAAATGGAGCAAGGAATGTGGGAAGAGCTTCAAGAACTCAAGAGAGAGACTCATTTCAAAGATATGTTCTCGACCATGCCATCCTCGAAAAGTTTAACGCAGTAGCCGACGTGTTGAGTAGAAGATCGATACAAGTACGAGTACAATATCATCAAAGACTCATTTCAGATAATATACAAATAATAGAGATGGAGATGAAAACTCTAGGTACCCACGTGATGATATACGAGTACGTGATGATATACGAGTATAATCGACTTTTAATCGATAAAGTTAAAGTCGCTCAAGCTACACAATCGAGTCGATGAATTTGAAGAAGGAGGTGCAAGAAGTTGTTATTTTAAAAGCGAGAATCGGTGAGGTGAGGAAAGCTCAAACCTTCGATTTATTAATCCATTTGAAATTCTCGATCGAATAGGAACTGCGGGCCTATAGACTCGCTTTTACCCCAAGTATGACGCGTGTTCATAACATTTTCACGATCGATGTTACGTAAATATGTGGACGACCCAAAACACGCTATCGAAGTTAGAACCGGACGAGATAGTCAAGACTTAACGTATTTGGAGGTACCACCAAGATTTTGTAGAGGAAAGAATACGACCCTATGTACCGAGGTTATACCATAAGTTAAAGTTTTGTGGAGAAACCATGCTATTGAGGAAATGACCTGGGAGTTGGAAACGAAAATGAAAGCGAGGTATCTTTACCTTTTCGAAACACCAGGTACGTACGTCAATTTCGAGGACGAAATTTCATAAGGAGGGAGGTCAGAAGACCCTCAAATTTTTTTAAATAAAAAGGAATTTCCTTTATTTATTATTTTGAAATAGTAAGGGTTGATTTGATTAATGTGGATAGTAAAGGGTTAAATACACAAATATTTCAAAATAAGCAAGTGGTTATAAAATATTCATTTTTGCTCGGGGAATATTCGTTTGGTCGTGGAATATTCGCATCGCTTGGAATATTCGTTTGGTCGTAGAATATTCAGATCGCTTGTGAATATTCGCATTTACCGGCCAACCACCATGTGTGGGCCCCATAACTAAAAGCGATTGGATGAGGAAAACGACAAAGTTTGGGTGGTTATAAATAACTACGTAGTTGTTACCAAGTAAGACCGTAGTTGTTACAAGCTAAGATCGTTGAATACCCTATGTTAAAATACAAGAATACGCTGCGGGTCGCACAAAGAAGACACCACCTGATTGCATGCAAGATTGTTGAATTATCGATCCTTACGTAAGAAGGCACTACTCAATAATTATTACAAAGAGTTATCGCTCAATAGTTTATTTTATTGATTCAATAATTGTCACTATTATTGGTATTTTATATTATCGATGTTTCAATAATTGTCACGCACAAGATTTCCCATTATCGATCAATAATTCATATTATTTGAATAATATTATTAGATAACATTATTGGCAATGTCTAGAAAGTTCTGCTTAAGGAGAGGTTTGGTCACCTAATCAAGCTACCAAGAAGAGAGAGATCCTTATTGAAAGCCCCTCTTCCTCGGGAACACTGGTCATTATAAATGTGATTCTCGTAATATTATTTGTGAATAATTAATTATTGATTCATATGATAAGAAAATATTTATTTTATGTGAATATAAATGATGGATTTATTTATGTGGTTATAAATGAAGAAATTATTGTTGAGGTGTTTTATCAAGATTTTATCTGATTGGAGGTATTAAAAATCAAATCGTGGGTTTTGAGATATATTATGGGGTTATAATTTTTAATCCGACCGCTGGATTGTGGTAATTTTTGGGTATGTTATACATACATAAGTTGAGTATATGTCCACAAATTTTAAACCGTTAAAAATGCACGAATGATTTGTTGTGAATTTTAAGAGGTGTCTGATTCTAAATTAGGTTTATAATTGATTTTGGTGGAAAATTCTAGAATTGAGTGGGCCCCACTTGTGGTTGGTGAAGAAATGTGCTGAATTTTATTTCAAATGTGGTGGGTGGCAATAGTAGCGTAAAAGCCATCGTGTAGTAAGTGTCAAGTCCGCTTTCTGCGGGCTAACATTTTCCTATAAATAGAGGGCTAAGTTAGAATTGAAAATCACACCGTAAACAAAGATTTCTCTCTTCTCTCTCTATATTATCGAGCGTATTTTGTGAGTATTTAGATACTTTGAGAGTTGTTTGTTTCAAAGATAAGTTTCATTCAAAGATCACTTCCGACCTTTCCTTCCGAAGTACTCGATTCTTTGAGGTAAGGGATATTATTTTTTTCAAATGATATTATTTCTTCAATAATTATCTCAAATATCGATCCGAAATTTTATCAAATTTGGAACTTTTTCATGCTTCTGGGGTTACTATTCATGAGTTACTATTCACGAAGTTACTATTCATGAGTTACTATTCACGAAGTTACTATTCACGAGTACTATTCATGAAGCGTGAAAATGTTTTTTGTGGAATTTCTATCTTTTGTGTTTGAGTTACTATTCACGATACTAAGACTATTCACGATACTGACACTATTCACGAATCACTTGCAGACTATTCAATCTAAAAATGAAAATTTTTCTTTTCGTCTAAAATATCTATTCGGATACTAGCTTTGATTGTATCCATGTTTTGATCATTCTCAAATTTTACACCACTATGATTATTTTTGAGGTATTGTTGACATGGATAAAACAAAGTACTAATCCTTAATCCTTAATCCTTGTCATTTTGTTTCACCGGATTCGCTTTTTAAAATATTTTTCATCATCCTCGCCTTTAAATGATGATATTATTGAATATTTTGGCCCAGAAAGCAAAGATGAATGATTTTTAAGAATATTTTTGGCCCAGAAGTGCAAAGATGAGCGGTGTTTAAATGAACATGATCGATCGATAAATATCTTTGGCCTTTAGTAAAGATGAACAGTGTTTTAAATGAATACGACTAATCGATGAATATCTTTGGCCTTTAGTGCAAAGATGAAAGTGTTTAAATGAACAAGACCGATCGATGAATATCTTTGGCCTTTAGTGCAAAGATGAACAGTGTTGAGATGAACATGATCGATTGATGAATATCTTTGGCCCAGTAGTAAAAAAGATGAATATTTGATTTGAGATGAATATCGATTGATGTTACAGGGATAAAATATTGATGATGGACTCGTTAAATTCATAGATTATAGTAGATTTCATTCTCTACGTAACTCTTCTATGAATTATTATTTCACTGCCGAATATTGATCCGAAACTTGTTGTTTATCAGATTCTATCGATTTTTCCCTCCTGTTGGAGACTAACGATAATTTGTTGTATATTATCTTAGTCATAACATTCTTTACCGGGCTAGTTGAGCTCACCCTTTTCCTTGTTGTTCCATTCTTCTTCTCGTGAGGCGGAATGTAGAATGTAATGAGTACTAGTCGGGGTATGGAATGAAGGTTCTAGAGAGAGTTGTTTAGTAGTCCTCACCATTTTTGTAAAATGATGTATCAATAAATATGATGGGGATTTATTTGAGTATAAATATTGTCTGTAAGATAATATTTGTATTTAAACTCACGCTTTTCTATTGTTGTGATAATAAAGTTGTAGTTGTTTTACGCACTATGTATTTGGCTTTTACTCGTAATGGGTTGGATGGATTGGACCTATTTTGGGGTCGCCACAATCAACAATTATTTCCGTTAGATAATATAGATTTCAACATTAATCATTAAATAACCTTTGAGTAAATAGTTACTCATAAATTCAATCCTTCCACCATACAATGTCCCAATTAAATATAAGACATGGAATTACCGTCAAGTCTTATTTTATTTAATTATATGTATTTCGATCCTTAAATGCATGAACTCAAATAATGCAAATTAGAAACTCCTTTCTAATTTCATTCTCGCCGCCAAAGGACTACTGGGTTGTCATTTATCGAATCACATAGACATTTCTCTTCTTTTATTAGAAGTGGTAGATTCTTTATCGATCATACATTATCTCCATGTATAACTTATTATACCCAAGCATACCCTTTGATATACCCTAAGGGTCTTAAGGAATAAGTCAAAGTATAACTCATCATACATAAGATACTATGATGATCTCAAGTCCAAGGATTACTTGTCTTACTATCACTACAGAATTCCTATCGACAGCAAATAAAACTCCATTAGGTATTCCTTAGCGAGCCACGCTCAAATGAACTTATTCTCTAATAAGCACCTACATACTTGCTTTAGTGTCTCCACACAAATGATCATGAGATCAATCATCCTCATCCAATGAGCAAGTTAACGATGTACCAATCTATCCGGATTCACTAATCCCCAATTTAGTAATCCAACGATTGGGAACTATTTTAGTTTTAAGCTTTCTAAGAATTTAGATCTCATTAGAATGATCATCATCATTATTCTAAAAGCATTGCTTAAAACTATGGGTTTATCACATATTATAAAATAAAGATCATGTAGATAATTAAAAGCCTTTAATAAATTAATACTTTTTATTAATAAATGAATAAGATTGTTACAAAGTATATGCTTTATCATCAAACATGATTGTCTTGTGTGCATATTACTTTCAATCTCCCACTTGCACTAAAGTCAATCGTCATGGTATCCCATACTCTTCTTCTCTAAGTGACGATTATCCTGCTGTTGGATAAGCTTCAGTAAATGGATATGTAATGTTGTTCATGAGAGTCCACTATCTCTATAGTTATTTCCCATCTTTCAATGATTCTAATAATCAAATGAAAGTGCCACAACACATGTTTAGATCCAAGATGAGATTTAGGAACTATTCCTAGTTCTCAGAATGAACTTTTAATCCAAACAATCAACTTGCAGCTTCATTTATAGCTATATACTTTGTCTTTATCACTAAACCAAAGAACTCTTTTCTTGTTTGGAACCTTTCCAATTCAACGCACCACCGCTCAAGGTAGCCCTTTACCTTAAAATGGATTTTTCTGTCGTCTTGGTCTGTCTGAAAAACTTGAGTCTGTTAAGCCCTCTAGTTTTAATTTAGACCCACCATGAATATGATCACATCCTTAGTGCCGATTAAGCACTTTAAGATATTTTTCACTGACTCATAGTGAACTTCTCCATAATATGACTGATCAACATCAGGTCTCGTACATTTCATTGCATACATGATTGTCACTCATGCGACCTCTCTTTTCAGGAGTCTGTGGGGACTATTAAGAGAGATACACTCCATAGCTCATCGACATGAGACATCTCTTGGAGTTTGCCATGCTAAACGACTTTAGCATCAAATGAATATACGCCTTCGGGTTAAGTCGAGCATCCTCTTAAATCTATCTATATAGATTTATATCCCCAATTAAGATACTCTTCCAAATCATTCATGGAGGAATGTTTAGACAACTTTATCTTTACTTGATTGTAGCATTGGTATGTCATTCCTTATCCGTAGTATATCAACATATAGTACTAGGAATGTCACGATGCTCCCAATCGACCCTTTTGTACACTAGGTTCATTCTTATTTTGATAAAATCAAACTCTTTTGATTTGTTTCATCAAAACGAATGTTCCATTTTTGAGAATATATATTGCTTCAATCAATTTCTCCGAGTGTTCATAACTCTTAACTCATCGTATGTAATCGGATCATCATCTTACATGATGTACCTCTCATCATCATCATCTATGATGAATCCATACCTCCTAGGTATCTTCTTGTACTATTCCCGATTTACGATTCTCTTTGTGGGTACAATAGTTCTATCTACAAAGTTCCTCTTATTCGACTTATAGTGTTTTGTGGTTCTTGAACTTTTCAAGATCTATTATCCTCCCACTAGCCCCTTGAATGATAAACACCTTTATCTTAGAAGGCACCTTGTTCGTTACAAACACCCTTTTCCAAAGAGAATTATAGAACATATACCCTAAACTTAATTTTAGGATGTCCCACAAATCGACACTTGTCAAATCTTGTCCCAAGCTTATCCTTTTGAAACCTTTTCACATAAGTTGGAACCCCTTATCTTAACATACTTAAGATTAGGAATCCTCCCTGTCCATAACTTTTATGGAGTCTTGGGGCCGGATTTTGAGGTTACCATTTTCGTAGATATGCAGCCATTTCTAGGACATTATCCCAGAAGGATACTGGAATGTCGGTAAAATCATTATGGATCGCACCATGTTCAAATAAGGTACGATTTTTCCTTTCGTATACATAAATCAATTATTATGTATCGAGAGGCGTCCATTATGAGAAAACCATTTGAGATGATCTAGAAACTTATTGCACAAGTATTTATTCCTTGATCTAATCAAAGAATCTTAATACTTTGCCAATTTGTTTCACTTCTGAATTCTTTGAACCTTTCAAATAATTCACACTTGTATTTTAGCAAATACACACATTCAACTCTTTGAATGATCATCTCCTTTTCTTATACTAATTTGTTCAATATGCAAAATTATTTTTATGTAAGTCAAGTATACAAAATTTATTAAGTAATATTCCGCCTATATACAAAACATTATTATTATAAATAGAACAACAATTGTTCTTAATTATAATACCAAAGTTTTCATTGTCCAACAATAAAATGGAAATAATATTTTAACAAGAACTGGAATATAATAACAACTTATCGACTTAATAGATTTGCCCAGTAGATTGCTAAACTATAAGTTTCTATATAGCTAATGCAAAGAACCTTTGCTTCATTTTCCACACATAGGATTACTTATCTTTGTTTAACTTTCTACTTCGCTTGATCCCTTCATAAATCTATATTTATGATAACCAAAGTCGGATCCAATACCCAAGTAGAACCTCGACTTAAAGAAAAATTTATTTTAATTCATGAACAAATTTGTATTTGTAACCTAAAACTTTACTAAGCTTCTTTGGTTAGCCTCTCGCAAGACGCTTCTCGCAGCTTTCTTTCCAAAGTCCAGTGCTATTGCGGTGGGAAGCAAACTCCTTTGCTATCCGTATCGCTTTTGTTCTTATTATCCTTTGTTTACGCCTTTCTATTTACCTTCTTTGAATCGCTCTTCTTTTCAAAGATCCTTTGGCCCCTACCAAGAAGACTTGATCTTTCTTGGTTGAAAGTGACTCTCAACATTTTTCAATATGTTAAGCAAATCAATGAGGTCGATATCTAGCTTGTTCATATGAAAAATTCACAACAATTGTGAAAGGAGTCCGGAGTGAGTGCAAGATCAAATCTTGGCTCAACTCTCCATCCATGACAAAATCAGTTGTCCTAATTGATCAATCAAATTGATTATGTTAAGAACTTTTTACTGCATTATATAGTGCCATTGGCCATTCTAGATCGGAAGAGCTCCTTAGATATCTCGATATCTATAAGTCCTACTTTCCTCACCATCAACTACTTGATGTGCGGGAATATAGTAGAAGCATCCATAGTTTCATCACGTGTTGACGCTCAAGCTTTACTTGATGCGCGAAAGCATGATGCATTGAGCCAATCAGGCATCATCTTTGCCACTTTCTAAAAGTAGCAATCTCTTCCTCGTAGGCATTGTTCGCAACCATTGCGAGGATAGGCGATTAAGGACATAAGATAACTTTTCACCATGAGAACTATTCTCAAATTCCTTAACCAATCCGCTTTAATTCGGTATCTCAAGTTAATTTAGCATCTAATATGCTTCGCAGATGATAGTAATTTTAGACATTGTAAAATTACGTAAATGAATTTGTAATTAACAACATTTTAACATACATTCTTTTATTAATTACCAAAATAAATTAGGTCTTGTTTTAAATTGGTATCTCCCACTATTTTCTTCAAACTATATTACCTCACTTATATAGTTCTAAAAAATCTAATTAAAGATTTGCTAGTGAGAATAAGGATCCCATTTCAAATGTATATAGCCTTGTGGTGACACAACAAACTATATATAAATAAATAGGTAGACAACTTTTGTCAATTACATCAACTATGCAACTCCTTTTATGTTGCCTCTTAGATTATTTTGATCAAGTGGTGGCACATCCGAATCAAAATTATCCAAGTTAAGTCCCACTCCTAGCACTCCATATATTCAAAAAGAAAAATATCATCCTTGTGGTGACACAACAAAACAATATTGTTCAATTTTCTTTATAAGCATTAAATGTGATAAATTAACATCTTAAATACTTAATACTTGCCTTGTGGTGACACAACAAACTCATATTAAATATTTAATACTCTATTAATTTTATCATGCTAGATAGCTGACGCTCGATATTCCAAATATCTTTGAACGCTTAGGACTTAATATAAAAATTTGAGGGATTTATTATTAAATTTGTCTCATCTTGTTTAGCGCGTATGCATATATATATATATATAAAATACGCGTCATATTAATGAACATGCGAAGCATGTTTGCATAATATATAATATATATAGTATAAGCATGCACATATAGAATACTATATTCTACCCGGATTGATTATGGACTTTTATTCTAGTTTGGTTCACTAGAGCCACCAAGTGAACCAAAAGGTCAAACCTTGTGGGTGCAAGAAATAACATTTAAATATAACTATTACATTTAAACCCTGGCTCCATTACAAACGGGTCTTCAAGCGCCTTTGTTCCTTTGATCTCCAATTCTTCAAAATTTAATTCTAACTATTCCTATTACAAAACTATTTAAAATAAATAGAAACCTTGATCGCCAGATCGAGGGAAGTACATGTAGGGAATATAATTTACATTAAGAAAAAAATTAGAGAAGACGAGGTACGCAGACCCCATTTAATAAAACTCATACATTCATGCATCCAACTAAAATAAAATCCAATCACATCGTCAATAGTCCATAATCAATCCCATTTATTATCATACACATCACCATACGCATCAATAAATAATATTCATCATATGAATAATAAACATTTAATATATATATTGATATCATTTAATGGGCAAATTTAGTTAGTATAAAATCTAATTTTGAATCAAAATAAACTCCTTTATTTTAATCCAAATTTAAATCAAAATAAAACTATTTTATTTTAATTTATCCAATTTTGAATAAAATAAACTATTTTATTTTAATCAAAATCTTTAATCAAAATAAACTCCTTTATTTTAATTAATTATGGAATCCAATTCCATATAAAAAAATCTTTAATTAAAATAAACTCTTTTATTTTAATTAATTATGGAATCCAATTCCATGTAAAAAAAATCTTTATTAAAGGAAACACGGATTATCTTTCCTATTCACAAATAAACTCTTTTATTTTGAATAATATGAAATCATATTTCATATCTAAATAAACTCCTTTATTTAAGGAAACATGGATTCTTTTTCTATTCATAAATAAACTCCTTTATTTTGAATAATATGAAATCTTATTTCATATATAAATAAACTCCTTTATTTAAGGAAAAATAGAATCCAATTTCAACTCCAATTAGTTAGCATGGAATCCAATTCCAACTCTAATTAGTTAGCATGAAATTTAATTTTAAAATTAAAATAAATCTTTTATTTTAATATTAAAATAAACCTTTATTTTAAGATTAAAATAAACCTTTTATTTTAATTATAAAATTATTAAAATTAAAATAAAACTTTATATTTTAATATTAAAATAAACCTTTTATTTTAAAATTAAAATAAACTTTTATTTTAATTATATAATAATTAAGAATATATATATGTATATATATATATTCGTAATATATTATATATATATATATAACCATAATATATATATATATATATATGTTCCTTCCTTCCACAAAAAAAAAATTTCGGCAGAACTCAAACTTGGCAACTTGGAGCAGCACGGATTTCAAGGCATAATTAAGAATATATATATAATATTACCGTAAATATTATATATAATATCCGTATATATTCTTTATTATAATACCATGTTGCTTACAAAAGATCCTCGATTTCCGTGCTGTTATTTATAAAAACCTGCCAAATTTTTAATTTCCGTGCATGGCAATGTAATTCCTTTACAAGGGACATCAGATGGTGGCCACGTGAGTCTTCAGATGGCAGCACGTTTTTTTTTCGGTTTCTTTTTTTTATTTTATTATTATTATTTTTTTTATTAAATTTTATACAATAAAATTATGCCCAATAAAATTGTTCTAAACACATATCAAATTAAAACAATTAATAATTCGCATAAAGGTTTGGCTCTGATGCCACTGTTAGGTTTGTAATATTCATAACGCAATCAAATTGCATAAATTAATGCGGCGTGTAAAAATCGAGTTTAAAATTTTACAAACCATATACCCGGATCACCCTTTACGCACAATTATTAATTAAACGAAAAAGATAAAGAATAAAATCATACCCTTAAAGATCGAAGCTTCCTCGTGTACAAGTTCACCTCCAATCCTTTCGCTCAACTTGAATACACCGGGTTTGGTTCCTTCCTTTTGATCAACGTTAGCCACCCAAGTGTTTGGGCTCTGTGAGGTGATCCACCAAGGAAGAATAAGAATTCAAGAAGATGGGGTGTTTGGCTAAACCCTAGTTTTTCTATCTCTATGTAAAAAGGCATTTCTCCATTATTGGAATTACGTATGTTGTAAAAGTCAACAACCCCCATAACCCATAATAAGACTCCTCTTATTTAAGGATGTGGGTAACCCACATTAACTATTAAGGAATTGGGATTTATTTAATTAATTAAATTCTTTTAATTAATTAAGCTCCCAAATCTTATTAGGATAATTAATTAAATTCCTTTAACTAATTTTCCTTCCTAATCCAATTAGGAATAAATGAGAGTACTTATATTAAATTAATTTCTAAACTCTTTAGAAATTAAAATAATAATAATTGTAATAATATTAATAAGACTCTCTTATTAATTTATATTTAATATTTCTAAAATATTAAATAATAAATATTAAGCTATTTAATTTATTTTATCACCATAGATTAAATTAAATATACTTAACATATTATTACGATTATGTCATTAACTTCTTAAATAATTATTCTTCCTTTTATGGTGTGACCCTTTAGGTTCTCCATATTAAACTGGTTGTAAATAAATCAATTAGAATAATTCTAATCTTATTTAAATAAATAAATTAAACAATTAATTTATTTAAATAAATAATATTTATTCTACAATAGGGATAAGCCTCCCTAGCGATCAACGACTTTCCGTATAATATAGATTTCAACATTAATCATTAAATAACCTTTGAGTAAATAGTTACCGTATAATTCAATCCTTCCACCATACAATGTCCCAATTAAATATAAGACATGGAATTACTCACAAGTCTTATTTTATTTAATTATATGTATTTCGATCCTTAAATGCACAACTCAAATAATGCAAATTAGAAACTCCTTTCTAATTTCATTCGCCTTGCCAAAGACTACCGGGTTGTCATTTATCGAATCACATAGACATTTCTCTTCTTTTATTAGAAGTGGTAGATTCTTTATCGATCATACATTATCTCCATGTATAACTTATTATACCCAAGCATACCTTTTGATATACCCTAAGGGTCTTAAGGAATAAGTCAAAGTATAACTCATCATACATAAGATACTATGATGATCTCAAGTCCAAGGATTACTTGTACTACTATCACTACAGAATTCCTATCGACAGCAAATAAAACTCCATTAGGTATTCCTTAGCGAGCCACGCTCAAAGTGAACTTATTCTCTAATAAGCACCTACATACTTGCTTTAGTGTCTCCACACAAATGATCATGAGATCAATCATCCTCATCCAACGAAAGCAAGCAACGATGTACCAATCTATCCGGATTCACTAATCCCCAATTTAGTAATCCAATGATTGGGAACTATTTTAGTTTTAAGCTTTCTAAGAATTTAGATCTCATTAGAATGATCATCATCATTATTCTAAAAGCATTGCTTAAAACTATGGGTTTATCACATATTATAAAACAGCATCATGTAGATAATTAAAAGCCTTTAATAAATTAATACTTTTTATTAATAAATGAATAAGATTGTTACAAAGTATATGCTTTATCATCAAACATGATTGGCTTGTGTGCATATTACTTTCAATAACAACAAAATTCACCAGGCATGCGATAGACCGCACAGACAGGTTATTCTAACAGAATAATAAAGAATGGAATAAGAGAAGAATTTTACCATGTATGTGGTACTTCGCATAGACAGGTTATTCCAACATAATAATAAAGAATGGAATAACAACCCTTACGAGTATTGAAAGAAAATAACTCTCATCATGGATCCGAAAGAATAATACCCCTTACCTTAAAAACAAGAGTATTCCGACGGGTAGGGCGGGGATATACTTGAAGAAAACTTGCACTATTCTCTACGCTCAAAGCTTTCTTGAACTCTAAAGAAATACGCTCAAGATTATAGAAGAAGAATTCTCTGAACTTCTGGTGTATTTTTCAATTCTAACTAAGCATCCTATTTATAGGAGAATGAAAATGATACTATGTAATAAAATATAATATATTCTATTTATAATTATATAATAAAACAAAATTTATAAAAAATATATATATTTTTTATTTAAAATAAAATAAATAACTTTATAAAAGTATTCTGCTTTTATATAAAAAGATTTTACTATCTGAAACACTATGCAGACACTATACAAATACTATGCATAATAAAATATAATATATTCTATTTATAATCAAATAAAACAAAACTTTATAAAAGTATTATATTTTATATAAAAGATTTTACTATGCAAACACTATGCAGTACTTATACAAATACTATGCATAATAAAATATAATATATTCTATTTATAATCAAATAAAACAAAACTTTATAAAAAGTATTCTATTTTATATAAAAAGTTTTCTGTTTTATTACATTTATAATAATAATAAAACAAAATTTACATATAATATATATATATATATATATAAACTTCCGTGACTTCCCGATTCCCCCCCATTTTTTTTGTGGGCCCACCTTTTAAGAAATTTCTACCGATTATTTTGAAAAATGGGTAAATGGGGGTCCATAAAATAAGCAAAACATCATAAAAATCACCTTAATAATTTTAACAACATTTATCACCATTATTATAATTCATAATATTAATCGACCACGCCAGATTCTCAGTACTTTTTTTAATACCGGTGTTTTAACAGATTAATCTGTAAAACTTTCGCCAAGTATTTTCATAAAATATTTTTGTCGCTTTCTCAATTTGACAATAATTCCGTTGTAAGTCCACCAATGATTGTGCCGTTGTATTTAATATTCCTGTTAAAACGAATATTTCCCGACCAATCGAATATTATATAACAACTTGCGAACTTTGCAAAATTTATAAATATTACCCACAACTATAACATTATATCAAATCCACACCATAATATTCACAAAAATATTTCGAGAAATTTAAATCTTTATTCATAAAATTTGGGGTCTCACAATCTCCCCTCCTTATGAAATTTTACCCTCAAAATTTACGTACGTATCTGGTATGCCAAAGAGATGAGGATACCTTGACTTCATTTTAGATTTTAACTCTTGAGATATAACCTTTGAGTGTTGAATACGATCCTTCTTATCCAAGATTTTAACACGTATTTCCTTATACGTTAAATCTTCTGCTATCTCGTCTAGTTCTAATTTAATAATGTGGTTCGGGTCATCCACATATTTACGTAACATCGATACATGAAAAATTTTATGAACACGCGACATACTTGGCGGTAAAACAAGTCTATAGGCCAGAGTTCCTACTTGATCAAGGATTTCAAATGGGCCAATAAAATCGAGGGTAAAGATTTCCTCTCTTCATCGATTCTTACTTCTAGAATAACGCCCTCTTGAACCTTCTTCTTCACATTCATCAGCTCTGATTATGTAGCTTGCACGGCTTTAACTTTATCGATTAAAATCGATTCTACTTGTATATTTGATATCACCACGTGGGTCCTTAGAGTCTTTAACTCTATCTTCATCATTTGTAAGTTATACGAAATGGGTTTTTATGTTAACAACATCGCACTCGTAAACGCATATGATCTTCTACTCAACGCATCAGCTACCACGTTCTCTCTTCCACAATGATATTGAATGGTATGATCGTAATCTTCATAGCTTCGAGCCAATGTCTTTGGACGTTATTACGTTCATTTTAGTTAAAGAAATATTTGAGGGTTTTAGAAATGGGTTTTGTCAGATCGGGTCAATACAAAATTAGATTTCACGCCTAGGGGTAAAGCTAAGTTCTTCTTCGAGAATACGTCGGAAATTTATTAACGATAAAATATCATTTAAAAGCGTGATTCTCATCCAAGACTTGGATAACACATGAAATGAAGGTTTCTACTAACGAAGTTTCAACCAATAAGTCAAAGTCTAATTTCATGAGTTAAATTTAAACGTTGAGCGCAAAGCGAGGGGGATAAAAGAATGGGTAGAACCCAGATTCTAATAAGGTATAGACTTCGTAATAATTTATAATTAACTAACACGTGCTAACTTCGTTCGAAAGTTACTCGCTTTTGAGAAGTCACGAAAAACGCTTCTTCCCGAAACCACTGACTTTGTTTTGCAGTGTCCCGCCTTTGGTGTCACCGCTCCAAATTGGACTTGACTTTGGTGCACGACAAAAATCCAAGCTAGGTGACCTTCTTTTCCACAATTGTAACATTCTTTGAATTTGCATCAATGAAGTTTGGTGATATGTCCTCCTCTCCGTATTTGAAGCATCTGATTAGTGGTCGCTTCTCCTTCCTTGAAAATGGGTGTTGGTGTTTCGCTATCTTTCTATCGTTGTTGAACCTTCTCTTCTTGAAATTTCCACTCCTATTATCTTGGTCATGGTTACCACCGGAAGTGGTTACCATTCTTGGCATGATAATTTCCCCATGATGGTTATCATTGTTTTGATGGTAGTTACACCTGCATTTGCGATTATTATTGTGTTGTTGCTCGTTATCCTTTCGTTGGGCTGGCTCATTATCGTGCTCCAATAACTGAGCCCTATTCACTATATCTGAATATAAACAAAGTTTGTGAGAAATGAGGTATTGATGTATATCGGGTTTCAAACCTCTTAGAAACATTCGTGTCATTCGCTTCCTCATTATCGACCAAAATGGGATGCAAACCGGATAACTCATAAAATTTAGCCTCGTATCATGCGACTCATCATATTGTTTTGCTCTAACTTGATGAACTCTACCTCCATCATGTGATGAATACTTTCGGGAAAGTACTTGTCATTTAACAACTCTTGGAACTTCTTCCAAGACATCTTGAGTGCGTTGGGCTGGGTACGCTTTACAAATTCCCACCAATAATCTGCCTCTTCACGCAACATAAAGGTGGCGAAGGGAACCTTTTGCTCCTCGGAGCATCCCAAGACATCAAATATCTTGGTGATTTGCTTTATCCAGGTCTCCGCCTTAAGTGGTTCTGGCTTTCCCAAAAACTTCGGCGGTCCTAGCTCCTTGAATTGCTTAGCAGTGACCAGCCGTGGGTTGCCATTGTTTCCACCTGCATTAAGAACATAGGTCTCTCTCGTCTGATGTTACATAAATTGCATAAAGCCTCTGATCATCCCATCATTCATCATTTGATCGGTGTTGTTATTTACCTGAGAATTATTGTCTTCCTGTTGCACATTATCCTGGGTATTGATCGTTGGTGACTCAACGGTCTAATGTGCTTCATTGCTGATCTCAACATTTTTAGATGCCATTTTCAAACACTGTCACAAAACAAGGGTTAATTAACATATCATATATTATCCCTATACTCTGACCGACCAATTAAATACCAAATAAACTTAGGTAGGTCATACTAGCGAAGGAATTCTCCGTCTCTCCCCTCCTAGTTCTTGTCTCATATCTCAGCCAAAGATCATATCTCTAAGCTTTGATATCAACTATGACGCCCCCAAAATAGGTACACATCACCTATTCTGAGTCGCCAAATACATGGTACAGAATACAAATACAATCTTAAATATACAACATGAGATATGAGTTTTAATACAAATATTGTCTTCTGTATGATTCAAACTCAAAATAAGTCCTCAATACATTTATTATCACACTCTTTCATGTAATGGTGAGGACTACTAATGCTATCATCTGGACCGTCACTCCGTTCCCCGACTAGTCCCTGTTATGTTCTCATTTCCTGAAGAGAACAATAAAAACAAAAGGGTGAGCTCAACTAGCCCAGTAAGAAATATTATGACTATGATAATGCAGAATAAATTATCGTTAGCCTTCAACAGTGTTAAACTGATACAATATAACAAACATCAAATTTAACTGCAGCGGAATAAGCAATCCATTAGAAGAGTCAAGTAGAGAATAAAATCTACTATCTTCTATGATTTAAAAGGTTTTTCATCACTTTTATCGCTGAGACTCAACTCAATAAATAATTCACATCATCTCTGCACTACGGCCAATGATATTTATTAGTATCACAACCACAAATAATCCATGCACTACGGGCCAAGGATATTCGTGTTTTCATCAATGGTCATGATCATGCCAACAACTGTCCATCAATGCACTACGGGCCAATGAGAACTTTTACCACATCATTTATAACATTACGGTCATGATTATACCGAATAATCTCTGGTCATAATCATTCCAAGTCCATCTATGCACTATAGGTCATAGATGACTTTTAACATAATATAAACATGAGGATGATGACAATGACATAATAATTCAATAAAACAAGTTCAAGAATAAATTTTAAAGATTTATAAATTAATTTATCTAGGAACAAATAATGTCCAAATTGTCAACATGATACTGCTTTGTGGTGTAAAAATTCAAGAATGCTCAGAAGAATATTTCCATGAAAAGATACTGGATGAAGCGCAAATATCCAGGATATTCTACTAATTTCATGGAGTATAGAAGCCAAAATTTTAACCAACTGAGTATAATAGAATATATTAAACTGCAAATGGATTTTTGCCCGCCATGCGATAATTCACGTAGACAAATCATTTCCATAAGTTAATAAGGAATGAATACAAAGGATCTTCACCATGCATGCGGTAATCCACAAAGACAGGTTATTCCAACAGAGTAACAAAGAATGGAACCGGTCACGCATAATCCGCATGACATGATATTCCAACGAATAATAATAAAGAATGGAACCAGTCATGCGTAATCCGCATGCATGTGGATGTTCTAACGTAATAATAAAGAATGGAACCCGTAATCCGCATGAGGATTTTCTAACGAATAATAAAGAATGGAATAACAATAAAATTCATCGAGCATGCGATAGATCATACATGATATAGGTTATTCCAACAAAATAATAAAGAATGGAATAATGTAAGAATTTCACCATGTATGTGGTATCTTGGCAGTAGTGAGTTATTCTAACATAATAATAAAAAATAGAATAACAACCCTTACAGTATTGAAAGAAAATAACTCTCTTCATGAATACGAAAGAATAATACCGTGACACCCCAAAATAGGTATACATCACCTATTCGAGTTGTCAATACATGGTACGAAAACAACTACAACTTTATTATTACAACAAGAAAGCTGTGAGTTTGAATACAAATATTATCTTCTGTATAATATCTATACTCAAATAAATCCTCATCACCTTTATTGATACATTATTTTACAAAAATGGTGAGGACGACTAAAGCAATCCTTTCTAAAACCTTCATTCCATACCCAGGCTAAATGCTCGCTTATATTCTCGCCTCCCGAGAAAAATGGAACAAAAAGGAAAAGGGTGAGCTCAACTAGCTCGAGAAAGAATATTATGACTAAGATAATATACAACAAATTATCGTTAGTCCGCAAATGAGGAAAAATCTAATAGAATACTGATAGACAACAAATTTTAAATCAATACTCATAATGTTTATAATAATAATTCATTAGAAGAGTTAAGTAGAGAATCTAAACTACTATCTTCTATGTATGAATTTAAAAGTTCATTAGTAAGACCGAATTTTATGAAATAAAAGTATTCAATTTTTTTATTACTATTCATGAGTTACTATTCACGATTACTATTCACGAGTTCTTATTCACGAAGTTACTATTCAAGAGTTACTATTCACGAAGTTACTTATTCACGAGTACTATTCATGAAGCATGATAAAAAATTTCGTGAAGGCATTACTCAATAATTGTTACAAGTAATTACTGTTCAATATTTTATTTTATTGATTCAATAATTGCTTTGCGTTGATATTTTATATTCTTTGTTGTTTCAATAATTGTCATTACACAAGTATCTTTCATTATCGAAGCAATAATTCATATTATCTGAATAATATTATTAGATAACATTATTGGCAATGTCTAGAAAGTTCTGCATCTAAGGAGAGGTTTGGTCATCTAATCATAATTGCAAGAAGAAGAAATTCTTATTGGAAAGCCCTCTTCCTGAACCGCACGGTTGTCAATATTGTGATTACGTAATATTATTTGTGAATAATTAATTATTGATTTATATGATGAGGAAAATATTGATTTTATGTGGATATAGATGGAGAAAATTTTAAAATGACAATTGTTGAAAATTAATATTTTATCTTTTTCGATAAAATAATTCATTTAAATATATTATTTTAATAATATATTAACGGTGATATTTTTACAATGAATGTGGGATATATGAGTATATGAGGAGGAAGAGTATTTTGTGGCATTAAATGTTTAACACATGTTTTGTGTGTTGGTGGACACATTATTGGTTGAAATTTGATTATAAATTGTAAAATCACTGTTTGTGGATTTCGGTCAATTTCTATTTGGAATTTGGAAAACCTTTCTTCTGCAAAGTTGTAGAGAATTGAATTTCCTATAAAAACTCACGAGATTCGAATTTTCTGATGAAAGGGCTATTTATTATGAATTATTGAAGTTCCGAAGTTCCGAAATAATTAATTTTTGGGAGTTTTAGTTAATTATTTTGAGAAAAACGTTTTTTGCAACTAAGTTGGCCTCACATGTGATTCAAATGGGCTGAGATCAGTTGTCTAAGGTGGGCTAAAGAAAATGTGGAAAATATATTAATATTATATTCAATTTTCTGCTTTGGTGTTCTAAGCATTTTCCTATAAATAGGGTGCTTAGGTTAGAATTGAAAATCATACCAGAAACTGAAGTTTTCTCTCTCTATATTATCGAGCGTATTCTTGTGAGTATTTTGAGTATACTTTGAGTATTGCTATACGGTGCAAGTTCGTTCAGCGTTATATCCGACATTCCAGTACTGCTCTTTTGAGGTAAGGGATAGTAAGGGATTTTAAGGGTTATTATGTTTTTAGTTTCGAAATTTTTCTGAACCTTCAAAAATTCTGGAAAAATTTGAAATGATATTTTGATGAGTTTTGTAGAGTGTGTCCAAAAATGGCGATTTTTGGATGTATAGATTAGGAGTTATGGATTTTATAAGAAAAGACTATTTTAAAAGTAACTATTTATAACTCCTTGTGATTAACTCCAAAATTGATGAAATTTTTATTGGAAGTACATCTATATAATATCAGTATACCGTGTAAATTTCAAAATTTTTAGATAAAGGTATAATTTATGATAAATGTTTAAATATTCGGTGGTTTTGGCCATATGAAAAATAGTAAATGAATTTTTAAAATTTTGAGAAAATATATGTCCAATATGGGACTATGTTATGCTAAATCCCAGAAAAGAAATATTTTTGGAACTGATTTGGTATTTTCATGAAAATATTCTAGTTATGAGTAAATGAATTAAATATGTTATGTGAAGTAAGAAAATTGGAAAATATGATTTTATTGCTTGAGAACCATATATGAGGTATATGCAGATTTTTGATGAGGGTTTTGGTTATTGGTGATGAAATCTTATGAGTTTGGCATTTTATGATGATTAAATGCATTAATTAGTAAAGTGTAAATAATTTAATTAAATTGTTTATAAGTTTAAGAAATGATTAAAATATTATTATAATATTAATAATATTAGATTATGAGATTTCTAAGTGATTTATAACATTTGGATTAAGGTGTTATAAATATGGATATGAATTTTATTATGAAACTTTATCTTTTTAAATTATCGAGGGAGTTATTATGCGACGATACGGTACTATGTCTTTAATCACGGGTACTATTCACGAAAAAATTGGTTTCTTCTCCCACCAAATTATCGTTGATTTATGAATCTTACTCTTGAAATTAAAACCATGTTTTGATTATATTGTTTTATATAACATTCTTATAACCCTAATGATGATATTTCTCTTTGACTTGAGTGTAAAGATGGGTAGATTATTGGTATGATCGCGACCATAGGTTCTCTTTGGCGAGAGGTGCAAAAGTTGAATTGTTGATTGGTATGATCATGACCATTGAATTTACAATTGAATATTTTTAGCTTAAGTGCAAAAGGTGAATTGATCAACATGGTTATAATTATTATTATATAACTTCTGAAATGATTATGTATTTCTTTGATATATGAATATCTTTGGCTCGTTTTGCAAAGATGACTTGTTGATGAATATCTTAGCACGTAGTGCAAAGATGAATTATTGATGAATATCTTTTGCTCGTGTGCAAAGATAACTTGTTGATGAATATCTTAATTTTGTAGTGCAAAGATGAATTATTGATGAATATCTTTGGCTCGTAATGCAAAGATGACTGTTGTTGAATATCTTTAGCTTTGTAGTGCAAAGATGAATTATTGATGAATATCTTTGGCTCGTAATGCAAAGATGACTTGTTGTTGAATATCTTTGCTTTTGTAGTGTAAAATGAATCTGTTGATGAATATCTTTGGCCGTGGTGCAAAGATGAATTTATTAGTGTGATTATGAATATGAACTATGATTTGGTATAACCATGATCTTTGATGTTTCAGGTAAAGACAAGTGATGAAAATTATCTTTGTCTTGGATGAGGAAAGGAATTTAGAACTACAATTATGATTATGAGTTATACATGTGATTGTGGACAGGAATTGTTGATTGATGTTACGGGGATAAAACATTGCTGGTGGACTTTTAACATGGAGAAGATAATAGATTTTATGGTCTATTTGACTCTTCTAATGGATTGCTCATTCATTTATGACTATGGTTGAAAAGTTTTGTCATCTACCATATGTTCTAAATCTCGATTTATTCTTGATGAAGACTATTGATAATTTATTTATCTTTAGTCGTAATATTCTTTATCGAGCAAGTTGTGCTCACCCTTTTTGTTTCACAATTCCTTTCGAGTAATAAAAGTGTAGGTTTTGGGTCGAGCGGGGGATAGCGAGGAATAGAGTGGTGGTCTATAGATGTTGAGGGTGAGGTGAATTTAACTTTGGAAGGGTGTTTTGCCACTATCATCATACAAGATGTCTAATGACATACAAACTCGTGTTATCATAAGACAAGGTTGTGCGTATCCACTTGCTTTGAGTATATTTACAAGCACTACCTATATAATCTTGGTGTTTGTTTGGAGTATAATACCCAATTAGAGACAGTGGAGATAATGATATGTCAAGAAAAGACTCACCATTGGGAAGAATATGATAGTAATCTTCTCGTTTTTCTTTGGGGTCTATTAGGGTCAACCAAGGATAATTACGCCCGGCCATATGATATCTACCATAACCTAAAAGCACGGCCTCCATGTATGCGAAGGTTTCCTTGAGCACTTCCCAAAGATTCTAATTTCTAAAACAGTTTTGACTATACCTTTATGTAAGGTGTCATTGTGACGTACTTCTGCTTGGTATATATTTGTATCCAAACTCACAAGATATGTGTTGTTGTATTTTGCATGACACAATTGTTGTAATAAAGTTGTAGTTGTTTTTCATATCATATACTTGGCGACTCGAATGGGTTTGATGGAATGGACCTATTTTGGGGTCGCTACATTCATCGTCTCATCTTTTATCCCCTCGTAACATCAATCAATATACATCCGAATCAAATATTCATCTTTGCCTACTGAAGCCAAAGATATTCATCACCGGTCATGTTCATTTAAACACTGCTCATCTTTGCACTACTGTGCCAAAGATATTCTTCAGAATCATTCATCTTTTGCACTACAGGCCAAAGATATTCTTAAGAAATCATTCATCTTTGCACCTACAAAAGCCAAAGATATTCCATAATATCATCATTTAAGATCGAGGATGATGAAAATATTTTTTAAAGAAACGAATCCAATGAAAAAAATGACAAGGATTAAGGATTAAGGATTCGTACTTGGTTTTATCCACGTCCAAAATACCTCAAAAATAATCATAGTGGTGTAAAATTCAAGAATGATCAAAACATGGATACAATCGAGCTAGTATCCGAATAGATATTTTGACAAAAAAGAAGAAATTTTATTTTTCTATGAATAGTGCATCAGATATCGTGAATAGTCTTGAGTATCGTGAATAAAGAACTCAGACACCAAAAGATAGAAATTCCACAAAAACATCTTCACGCTTCATGAATAGTACTACGTGAATAAGAACTCGTGAATAAGAATCTTATGAATAGTAACTCGTGAATAGTAACTCATGAATAGTAACCCATGAATAGTAACCCCGACATGAAAAAGTTCCAAATTTGATAAAAACTTCAGATCAACATTTCAAAGATAATGATATTGAAGAAATAATATCATTACAAAAAATAATATCCCTTACCTCGAAAGATCGGTACTTAGCTAGAATCACCGGTATAGTCTTTGAAGGAACTTGCACCGCCTCTAACAATACTCAAAGTATACTCACAAGAATACACTCAATATATTGAGAGAGAAATAGAGAGAAACTTGAGCTTTACGGTGTGTTTTTCAATTCTAACCTAAGCACCCTATTTATAGGAAAATGCTTAGAACACCAAAAAGCGAAAATTGAATATAATATTAATATATTTTTCACATTTTCTTTAGCCCACCTTAGACAACTGATCTCAGCCCATTTGAATCACATGTGAGGCCAACTTAGTTGCAAAAAACGTTTTTCTCAAAATAATTAACTAAAACTCCCAAAAATTAATTATTTCGGAACTTCGGAACTTCAATAATTCATAATAAATAGCCCTTTCATCAGAAAATTCGAATCTCGCGAGTTTTTATAGGAAATTCAATTCTCTACAACTTTTCAGAAGAAAGTTTTTCCAAATTCCAAATAGAAATTGACCGAAATCCACAAACGGGTGATTTTACAAGCTATAATCAAATTTCGGTCAATAATTGTGTCCACCAACACACAAAACATGTGTTAAACATTTAATGCCACAAAAATACTCTTCTTCCTCATATACTCATATATCCCACATTCATTGTAAAAATATCACCGTTAATATATTATTAAAATAATATATTTAAATGAATTATTTTATCGTAAAAGATAAAATATTAATTTTCAACAATTGTCATTTTAAAATTTTCTCCATCTATATCCACATAAAATCAATATTTTCCTCATCATATAAATCAATAATTAATTATTCACAAATAATATTACGAATCACAATATTGATGAACCAGGCGGCTTCCTGGAAAGAGGGGCTTTCCAATAAAAATTTCTTCTTCTTTGCAAGCGCAATTAGATGACCAAACCTCTCCTTGATGTAACTTTCTAGACATTGCCAATAATGTTATCTAATAATATTATTCGAGATAATATGAATTATTGCTTCGATAATGAAAAATCTTGTGTAATGACAATTATTGAAACAATGACAATATAAAATAACAACGCAAAGCAATTATTAACTCAATAAAATATCGAATAAGAATTATCGTAACCATTATTGAGTAGTGCCTTCTTACGTAAGAATCAATAATTGGTGCAATACCGTGGTGCTATCTTGTTGACAACGCCAGTATTAGTGTGTTTTAACCATAGGGTATTCCAACAAGATTAATCTGTGAATAACTACTCTGCTTATTTAAAACAACTTATATTTGTCGTTTTCTTCATCCAATCACTTTTTAGTTATGGGGCCCACACATGGTCATGCTACTGGCAGTCGTTTAATATTCCCCACAAGCATTTAATATTCCACGACCAAACGAATATTCCCTACGATAATGAATATTTTATAACCACTTGCTTATTTTGAAATATTTGCGTATTTAACCCTTAACTATCCACATTAATCAAATCAACCCTTACTATTTCAAAATAATTAATAAAAGAAATTCATTTTTATTTAAAAAAAATTCGGGGTCTTACAATACCCCTTACCTTAAAAAGAAGAGTATTCCGACGGGTAGGGCGGGGATATACTTGAAGAAAACTTGCACTATTTTCTACGTTCAAAGCTTTCTTAAACTCTGAAGAAATACGCTCAAGATTATAGAAGAAGAATTTTTATGAACTTCTGGTGTGTTTTTCAATTCTAACTAAACATCCTATTTATAGGAGAATGGAAAGGATACCATGCAATAAAATATAATATATTATATTTATAATTATATAATAAAACAAAATTTATTATATATATATATTTTTTATTTAAAATAAAACAAATAACTTTATAAAAATATTCTGTTTTATATAAAAAGATTTTACTATGCAAACACTATGCATTACTTATGCATGCACTATGCATAATAAAATATAATATATTCTATTTATAATCAAATAAAACAAAACTTTATAAAAGTATTTTGTTTTATATAAAAAAGATTTTACTATGCAAACACTATATAAATACTATGCATAATAAAATATAATATATTCTATTTATAATAAAAAAACAAAACTTTATAAAAAGTTTTCTGTTTTATTACATTTATAATAATAATAAAACAAAATATATATATATATATATATATATATATAAACTTCCGTGACTTCCCAGATTTCCCCCCATTTTTCTTTCGTGGGCCCCACATGTGGGCCCACCTTTTAAGAAATTTCTACCGATTATTTTGAAAAATGGGTAAATAGGAGTCCATAAAATAAACAAAACTTCATAAAAATCACCTTAATAATTTTAACAACATTTATCACCTTTATTATAATTCACAATATTAATTGACCAGGTCGTTCCCAGGAAAAGAGAGGGCTTTCCAATAAGGATTTCTCTCTATTGACGCGCAATTAGGTGACCAAACCTCTCCTTGACAGAACTTCTAAACATCGTTAATATTGCAAATAATAATATTAATAACTTTCTTGTCTCAATTATTGATTTAATAATATATAAAATATTGACAATAATTGAATCAAATAACGTGAGATATTATCGGCAATCTTTGTAGCAATAATTGAACAAAAGCCAGAGTGACTTCTCACGTAAGCATCAATAATCAATCTTGTGTCTTTCTTATCGCGACCATAGCGTATTCTTGTACTTTTAACACCGTGTTTTTGACGTTAACGGTAAAACTTCGTAGTTATTTTCATAAAAATATTTTTTGTCGTTTTCTCGATCAAAATAATAATTCCGTTAATAAGGTCCACCAATGATTGTCTTTGTTGTCTGAATATTCCTGTTAAAATGAATATTTTCCGATCAATCGAATATTATAGAACAACTTGCGTACTTTGCAAAATTTATAAATATTACACACAACTAAAACATTATATCAAATCCACACCATAATAATCAAAAAAATATTTCAAGAAATTTAAATCTTTATTCATAAAATTTGGGATCTCACATTAACCTCCCAGACTAGCAAGCCAAGTGGTGAGCCATGCTAACACAACCTCTAGGAATTTTGGATACATTAATTTCTAGTTACAATATATATGTTGGAAATAGAGAAGATTACAAACTATTTATATTCCTTTCTTTTTGAAAATATAAGATAGTTACTCACTTTCTAAAAATCAATTTTACAAAAAATTATTATTAATTATGAGATTTTTTTTAAAATTCTAATTAAATTATGTCAATTTAAAGTTTAGAATATCTTAAACGAACTTTTAAAAGCCCAAATTAGTATTTGTAAGACCCCAACTTTTATGAATAAAGATGAATTTTCTATAATTATCATTTTTGAATATTTTGGAATGAATTTGATATAATGTTATAGTTGTGGGTAATAGTTATAAATTTTGCAAAGTACGCAAGTTATTTTATAATATTTGATTGGTCGGGAATATTCGCTTTTAACAGGAATATTCGTGACGACTAAGACAATCATCGTGGAACCCACAATGTAATTATTGTCGGATTGAGAAAACGACAAAATATTTTTATGAAAATAACGGCGGAAGTTTTATCGTTAACTTTTTGAAACACCTTAAGTTAAAAGTACAGAATACGCGTGGTCGCATAGTAGACACAAGTATTGACATCGATGCTTACGTGAGAAGTCACTCTATTTTGTTCAATTATTGCTTCAGTAATTGTTACATAGTATCTTACGTTAGTTGATTCAATTATTGTCGATATTTTATGTGACGCCCCCAAAATAGGTATACATCACCCATTCTGAGTTGTCAATACATGGTACGTAAACAACTACAACTTTATTATTACAACAAGAAATCGTGAGAGTTTGAATACAAATATTATCTTCTGCATAATATCTATACTCAAATAAATCCTCATCAATTTTATTGATACATTATTTTACAAAATGGTGAGGACTATTAAACAATTCTTTCTAAAACCTTCATTACATACCCCGACTGTACTTCGCTTATATTCTCGCCTCCGAGAGAAGAAAAATGGAACAAAAGAAAAGGGTGAGCTCAACT
Organism: Panax quinquefolius; assembly: GCA_020205615.1. Lineage (NCBI taxonomy): Eukaryota > Viridiplantae > Streptophyta > Magnoliopsida > Apiales > Araliaceae > Panax > Panax quinquefolius. The sequence continues at coordinate 11,639,630 of CM035156.1, forward strand.
AGCCCAATAAAGAATATTATGACTAAGATAATATACAACAAATTATCGTTAGTCTTCAACAGGAAAAATCTAATAGAATACAATAGACAACAAATTTTAAATCAATATTCGCATGGAAATAATAATTCATTAGAAGAGTTAAGTAGAGAATGCAAACTACTATCTTCTACATGTATGAATTTAAAAGTTCATCGCTCTATCTTTTATCCTCAGAACATCAATCAATATATATCTGAAATCAAATATTCATCTTTTGCTTCTACGTGCCAAAGATATTCATCGATTAGTCATGTTCATCTAAACACTGCTCATCTTTTGCACTACTACCAAAGATATTCTTCAAAATCATTCATCTTTGCACTACAGCCAAAGATATTCAATAATATCATCATTTAAGACCGAGGATGATGAAAAATATTTTAAAAAAACGAATCCAAAGAAACAAAATGACAAGGATTAAGGATTAGTACTTTGTTTTATCTATGTTCAAAATACCTCAAAAATAATCATAGTGGTGTAAAATTCAAGAATGATCAAAACATGGATACAATCAAAGCTAGTATCCGTAATAGATATTTTGGACAAAAGAAGAAATTTTATATTTAATGAATATAGTCAGATATATCGTGAATAGTCTTAGTACGTGAATAGTAACTCCGACACCAAAAAGATAGAAATTTCCCAAAAACATCTTCACGCTTTATAAATAGTACTCGTGAATAAGAACTCGTGAATAAGAACTCATGAATAAGAACTCGTGAATAGTAACTCATGAATAAGTAACTCATGAATAGTAACCCCGACATGGAAAAGTTTCAAATTTGATAAAAGTTTCAACCAATATTTCAAATAATGATATTGAAGAAATAATATCATTTGAGAAGAAAATAACATCCCTTACCTCGAAAGATTAAGTACTTAGTTGGAATCTACGGGTATAGTCTTTGAAGGAACTTGCACCGCCTAACAATACTCAAAGTATACTCAAAATACTCACAAGAATACACTCGATAATATAGAGAGAGAAAACTTTAGTTTCTGGTGTGATTTTCAATTCTAACCTAAGCACCCTATTTATAGGAAAATGCTTAGAACACCAAAGCAGAAAATTGAATATAATATTATTATTTATAATAAAATTTCCTACGCCAACCTTCTAAGAACTGAATTCAGCTCATTCAACCCACATGTGTAACACACCATAATGAAAAAAACGTTTTTCTAATTTTAAATATTTTAAACTTCCAAAAATCAATTATTTCGGAGCTTTGGAACTTTAATAATTCATAATAAATAGCCCTTTCATCAGAAAATTTGAATCTCGCGAGTTTTTATAGGAAATTCAATTCTCTACAACTTTGCAGAAGAAAGTTTTTCCAAATTCCAAATAAAAATTGACCAAAATTCACAAACGGGCGATTTTACAAGCTATAATCAAATTTCAGTCAATAAATGGGGTCCACCGACATGTTTAACATGTTTAAACATTTATTACAACAAAAATACTCTTCCTCCTCGTATACTCATATATCCCACATTCGTTGTAAAAATATCACCATTATTATATTATTAAAATATAATAATATATTTAAATGAATTATTTTATCAGAAAAAGATAAAATTTTAATTTTCAACAATTGTCACATTAAAATTTTTCTCCATCTATATCCACATAAAATCAATATTTTCCTCATCATATGAATCAATAATTAATTATTTACAAATAATATTACGAATCTCAATATTGATGACCAAAAGCGGCTTCCCAAGAAAGAGGGGCTTTCGAATAAGAATTTCTTCTTATTGGCGCCATGATTAGGTGACCAAACCTCTCCTTAGATGTAACTTTCTAGACATTGCCAATAATGTTATCTAATAATATTATTCGGATAATATGAATTATTGCTTCGATAATGAAAAATCTTGTGTAATGACAATTATTGAAACAACAAAGAATATAAAATATCAACGCAGCAATTATTAACTCAATAAAATACTGAACAGTAATTACTTTAACCATTATTGATTAGTGCCTTCTTACGTAAGAATCAATAATTGGTACAATACCGTGAGCTACTGTGTTTTAACCACCGGGTATTTTAACAAGATAATCAGCAAGTAACATGTGACGCACCCCCAAAATAGGTCCATTCCACCCAACCCATTCTCGAGTCGCCAAATACATGGTACGTAAACAACTACAACTTTATTATCACAACAATAAAATCAGAGTTTAAATACAAATATTATCTTCTAGACAATATTTATACTCAAATAAATCCTCATCACATTTATTGATACATTATTTTACAATAATGGTGAGGACTACTAAACAACTCTCTCTAGAACCTTCATTCCATACCCCACTAAGTACTCGCTACATTCTCGCCTCCCCGAGAAGAAAAATGGAACAACAAGGAAAAGGGTGAGCTCAACTAGCCCAAGAAAGAATGTTATGACTAAGATAATATACAACAAATTATCGTTAGTCTCCAACAGGAAAAATCGATAGAATACAATAGACAACAAGTTTCGAGATCAATATTCGCAATGAAATAATAATTCATGTAAGAGTTACGTAGAGAATGAAATCTACTATAATCTATGAATTTAACAGGTCCATCATCAATATTTTATCCTCAGTAACATCAATCAATATTCATCTCAAATCAAATATTCATCTTTGCACTACAGGCCAAAGATATTCATCAATCGGTCATGTTCATCTCAACACCTGTTCATCTTTGCACTAAAGGCCAAAGATATTCTTCAGAAATCATTCATCTTTGCACTACAGGCCAAAGATATTCAATAATATCATTATTTAAGACTGAGGATGATGAAATATATTTTTAAAGAACGAATCTAGTGAAACAAAATGACAAGGATTAAGGATTAAGGATTCATACTTGGTTTTATCCATGTCCAATAATACCTCAAAAATAATCATAGTGGTGTAAAATTCAAGAATGATCAAAACATGGATACAATCAAAGCTAGTATCCAGAATAGATATTTTAGACGAAAAGAAAAATTTTCATTTTTCGGTGAATAGTGCCGATTCGTGAATAGTCTCAGATATCGTGAATAAAGTAATCGATATCGTGAATAGTAACTCCAACACCCAAAGATAGAAATTCCACAAAAAAACATCTTCACGCTTACATTAATAGTACTCGTGAATAAGAACTCGTGAATAGTAACTCATGAATAGTAACTCGTGAATAGTAACTCATGAATAGTAACTCGACGACATGAAAAAGTTCCAAATTTGATAAAAGATACCAACCAATATTTCAAAGATAATGATATTGAAGAATTAATATCATTCGAGAAGAAAATAACATCCCTTACCTCAAAGAATCGAGATTTCTAAGGAAAGGTCAAGTGATCTTTAATGAAACTTATCTTGAACAACAACTCTCAAAGTATCTAAATACTCACAAAATACGCTCAATAATATAGAGAGAGAGAGAGAAAACTTTGTTTCGTGTGATTTTCAATTCTAACTTAGCCCTCTATTTATAGGAAAATGTTAGCCGTACCAAGCGCACTTGACTACACCCGATGGCTTTTACCTCGCTACTATTGCCACCCACCATATTTGAAATAAAATTCAGCACATTTCTTCACCAACCACAAGTGGGGCCCACTCAATTCTAGAATTTTCCACCAAAATCAATTATAACCCCGATTTCAATCGGACACCTCTTAAAATTCATAACAAATCATTCGTGAATTTTTAACGGTTCAAAATTTGTGGACATATACTCAACTTATGTATGTATAACATACCCAAAAATTACCACAATCCAACGGTTGGATTAAAATTATAACCCCATAATATATCTCAAAACCCCGATTTAATTTTTAATACCTCCAATCTGATAAAATCTTGATAAAACATCTCAAAGATTAATTCCTTCATTAATAACCACATAAATAAATCCATCATTTATATTCATATAAAATAAATATTTCCTTATCATATCAATCAATAATTAATTATTCACAAATAATATTACGTAATCACATTTATGACAACCAGTCATTTCCCGGAAAAGAGGGGCTTTCCAATAAGGATCTCTCCTTCTTGGCGCCGCAATTAGGTGACCAAACCTCTCCTTGAGCGTAAACTTTCTAGACATTGCCAATAATGTTATCTAATAATATTATTCAAATAATATGAATTATTGATCCGATAATGGGAAATATCACTGCAAAGGACAATTATTGAAACAACAATAATATAAAATACCAACGCAAGAATTATTGAATCAATAAAATAAACTATTGAATAAAGAATTATCGTAACAATTATTAGTAGTGCCATCTTACGTCGAATCAATAATTCAACAATCTTGCGTAATACCGGTATTACCTTTGTGCAACCACGCCAGACATCAGATATTTTAACCACCGGGTATTCCAACAGTCTTAATTCGGTAACAACTACGCCGTTATTTATAACCACCCAAACTTTGTCGCTTTTCTCATCCAATCGCTTCTCTCGTTATGGGGCCCACACACATGGTCATCCGCATGCATTTAATATTCCCCGACAAGATTTAATATTCCACGACCAAACGAATATTCCCCGACAACAATGAATATTTTATAACCACTTGCTTATTTTGAAATATTTGCGTATTTAACCCTTAACTATCCACATTAATCAAATCAACCCTTACTATTTCAAAATATTAAATAAAGGAAATTCCTTTTATTTAAAAAATTTCGGTCTTACAACCTCCCTCCTTATGAAATTTCGTCCTCGAAATTGACGTCACGTATTCTGTGTTTCAAAAGGTAAAGATACCTCGCTTTCATTTTCGCTTCCAACCTCCAGTCATTTCTTCAATAGCATGGTTTCTCCACAAAACTTTAACTTATGGTATAACCTCGAGACATAGGTCATGTTCTTTCCTCTACAAAATCTTGACAGTACCTCCTCAAATGCGTTAAGTCTTCGCTATCTCGTCTGGGTTCTAACTCAATGACGTGTTTCGGGTCGTCCACATATTTACGTAACATCGATACGTGAAAAACGCGTTATGAATACGCTGGCGTCATACTTGGTGGTAAAACGAGTCTATAGGCCACGCTTCCTATTCGATCGAGAATTTCAAATGGATTAATAAATCGAAGGTTTGAGCTTTCTCACCTCACCGATTCTCGCTTTTAAAATAACAACTTCTTGCACCTCCTTCTTCAAATTCATCACTCCAGTGTGTAGCTTGAATAACTTTAACTTTATCGATTAAAGTCGATTATCTGGCGCCAGATATCATCACGTGCATCAGTATATCATCACGTGGGTACCTAGAGTTTTCATCTCCATCTCTATTATTTGTAAATTATACGAAATGAGTCTTTGACAATATCGTACTTTCGTATTTGTATACGATCGCTCACTCAACACGCCGCCTACCACGTTCGCTTTTCCGAGATGGTATGGTCGAACATATCTTTGAAATGAGTCTCCTTTTGAGTTCTTAGAAAATCTTCTCGCATTCCTCGCTCCATACGAATTTTGTATCTTTTCGAGTCATTTAAGTTAACGGAATAGCGATTCAAGAAAATCCTTCCACGAATCTCCGATAATAACCAACTAAGCCTGAAAGCTACGATTTCGATTCATCGACTTAGGTTGCTCTCAATCGTGACTCATATCCCAATCTTGGATAAGACGTCACAATGACACCTATCGCTTTACTTTATCGCATCGAATATGACGTCCCTACAGAGAGATCGGCTTAGGTGAATTCCACAAAGGAAGTCACAAGATAAAGGCTCAGTACCAAATTCTATAGTTGAATTTTTAACTCAAGTTCAATAGAGCCATTCGATATGAGATTTTAGAAATGAGTTTTGTACCGGGTTCAAAGTCGATACAAAATTTAATATCAGTCTTTGGGAGTAAGCCAATAAATTCTTCAGGAAATACGTCAGGAAAAATCAACAACAACAAGAATATTATTCAAATCTGACGTGTCTTTATTCAAATCCATAACATGGACTAAGAAAACTTGACATCCGTAATAAACGAATGACTTCATGGCTTGATATGAAAATGTTTGACTACAATGGTTTGACTGCTTGAGTTCGAATAACAGGTTGCTTAGGAATATGAAAACTAACAACCTTACAAAAGCAATCAATTTTGGCATGATGAGTAGTTAACCAATCAATCCCCAAAAGCAAGTATCTTTAAAGAGATAAGGTCAACAGGTAAGGTAATGGTGCCAACTTGAATCAAACAAGATTTTTTAAACAACGGATGTAATGAAAGTTTCTCCTAACGGAGTCTCCATAAATAGGTCAAAGTCTAATTTCTCCGTAGTCAAGTTCAAACGTTGAGCGCAAGCAAGAGAGATAAAAGAATGGGTAGAACCCATCTAGTAAGGTATAAACATCGCAAGAATTTATAATTAACTAACCTGCGCTAACTTCGTTCGGGTTCCTCAGATTTTTACCGGTCACGACAAAACGCTTCTTCCGTGAATCGTTGACTTTGACTTTTACGGGACGATCTTTTGAGTCACCGTCCCCATTGAACTAGGTTTCGCATCGCATAATTCTCGGCGATATGTCCTTCCTTTCCACAATTATAGCATACCTTGAATCTGTTTGTGGGCGCTTTGACCGATATGTCCTCTTTTCCGCATTTGTAGCATATAATGGGTGGTCGCTCTCCTCCTTAAAACTAGTTGCTACAAAGCACGACGCTTTCACATGGTCGTTGTTGAATCTCCTCTTTTTAAATCTCCTCCCACTCGCTTTCTTCTATTTTCATGGCCACGATTACCACCAGTAGTGGTTACCGCCTTTGTCTCAGTATTCTTCTTTCTCCACCGGTTATCGTTATTCGATGATCGCTATCTTCGGTATGATCCTCGGTTATGGTCCCTCGGTTGAACGTATTTCGTTATCTCGCCTAACAACCGAGCCTCAAGTATAACATCCGGAATAGAGAAAATTTATGAGAAATGAGATACCGACGTATGCCGGGTTTCAAACCTCTCGAAACATCCGCGTCATACGCTCCTCATTCTCCACCAAATGAGGTGCAACTCGGATAACTCCGCAAACTTAGCCTCGTCTTCGGGACACCGCCATGTTATTCTCGCTTCTAGTCTAATAAACTCCACTTCCTTCATATATGTGAATAATACTTTCGTGGAAGTACTTGTCATTGAACTGCTTCAAACGTCTCCCACGACATACGCCGAAGGCAATGGATGGAGTACGCTTCATGATTCCCCACCGAAGTCGCCTCGCCACGGAACATAAAAGTAGCGAATGGAACTTTCGTTCTTCTCGCATCCCAAGACATCGAATATCTTGGTAATTTGCTTGACCCATGTTTCCGCCATGATCGGATCTCGCTTTCCCCTGAGTCGTGGTCCCAACTCTTTGAATCGCTTGGCATTGTGACCACCCGTGAATTTCTTATCATCTCCCCTCGTATTTTGAACACGAAGTCTCCTCGGCCCGATTTTGCATGAACTGCAAAAAAACTTCTAAACATCCCCTCGTTCATCATCTGCTCAATGGTGTTGTTCACAGGAGGTACATTGCCAGCCTGTTGCACGTTCTCCTCGTTGTTAAGTACAGCATCTCCACTCGGTCTCATTTACACCACTATTAATATTCTCAAATGACATTCTCATTCTTTGTCGCTATAAAACAAGGGTTAATTAAGGAAATCAATCACATAATATCCCTATATATCTTGACCAACTAACAAATAAGCTTAGGTAGGACACACTAGCAAAGGATTTACTCGCCTCCCCTCCTAGTTCTATTCCCCGATCTCCGCCAGAGATCATATCCTAAAGCTCGATACCAACCGTGACGACCCCAAAATAGGTCCATTCCACCCAACCCATTCTCGAGTCGCCAAATACATGGTATGTAAACAACTACAACTTTATTATCACAACAATAAAATCGTGAGTTTAAATACAAATATTATCTTCTAGACAATATTTATACTCAAATAAATCCTCATCACATTTATTGATACATTATTTTACAATAATGGTGAGGACTACTAAACAACCCTCTCTAGAACCTTCATTCCATACCCCGACTAGTACTTCGCTACATTCTCGCCTCCCGAGAAGAAAAAATGGAACAACAAGGAAAAGGGTGAGCTCAACTAGCCCAAGAAGAATGTTATGACTAAGATAATATACAACAAATTATCGTTAGTCTCCAACAGGGAAAATCTGATAGAATCACAATAGACAACAAGTTTCGGATCAATATTCGCAGCAATGAAATAATAATTCATAGAAGAGTTACGTAGAGAATGAAATCTACTATAATCTATGAATTTAACAAATCCATCATCAATATTTTATCCCTCAGTAACATCAATCAATATTCATCTCAAATCAAATATTCATCTTTGCACTACAGGCCAAAGATATTCATCAATCGGTCATGTTCATCTCAACACCTGTTCATCTTTGCACTAAAGGCCAAAGATATTCTTCAAAAATCATTCATCTTTGCACTACAGGCCAAAGATATTCAATAATATCATTATTTAAGACTGAGGATGATGAAATATATTTTTAAAGAACGAATCTAGTGAAACAAAATGACAAGGATTAAGGATTAAGGATTCATACTTGGTTTTATCCATGTCCAATAATACCTCAAAAATAATCATAGTGGTGTAAAATTCAAGAATGATCAAAACATGGATACAATCAAAGCTAGTATCCGTAATAGATATTTTAGATTTAAAAGAAAAATTTTCATTTTTCGATTGAATAGTGCCGATGATTCGAATAGTCTCAGTATACGTGAATAAAGGTCGTATACGTGAATAGTAACTCCAACACCCAAAGATAGAAATTCCACAAAAAATATCTTCACACTTCATGAATAGTACTCGTGAATAAGAACTCGTGAATAGTAACTCATGAATAGTAACTCGTGAATAAGAACTCATGAATAGTAACCTCGATATGAAAAAGTTCCAAATTTGATAAAAAATACCAACCAATATTTCAAAGATAATGATATTGAAGAATTAATATCATTTGAGAAGAAAATAACATCCCTTACCTCAAAGAATCGATTTCCAAGGAAAGGCTCAAGTGATCTTTGAATGAAACTTGTATCTTGAATAGCAACTCTCAAAGTATCTAAATACTCACAAAATACGCTCGATAATATAGAGAGAAAGAGAAAAACTTTGTTTCTCGTGTGATTTTCAATTCTAACTTAGCCTTCTATTTATAGGAAAATGTTAGCCCACCAAGCAGACTTGACCAAGCACCGATGGCTTTACTCGCTACTATTGCCACCCACCACATTTGAAATAAAATTCAGCACATTTCTTCACCAACCACAAGTGGGGCCCACTCAATTCTAGAATTTTCCACCAAAATCAATTATAACCCGATTTCGAATCGAGACACCTCTTAAAATTCATAACAAATCATTCGTGAATTTTAACGGTTCAAAATTTGTGGACATATACTCAACTTATGTATGTATAACATACCCAAAAATTACCACAATCCAACGGTTTGATTAAAAATTATAACCCCGCAATATATCTCAAAACCCCTCGATTTAATTTTTAATACCTCCAATCTGATAAAATATTGATAAAACATCTCAAAGATTAATTCCTTCATTAATAACCACATAAATAAATCCATCATTTATATTCATATAAAATAAATATTTCTTATCATATCAATCAATAATTAATTATTCACAAATAATATTACGTAATCACATTTATGATGACCAGTACATTCCTGGAAAGGGGGCTTTCCAATAAGGATCTCTCTCTCACTTGGCGCGCGCAATTATTAGGTGACCAAACCTCTCCTTAGATGTAACTTTCTAGACATTGCCAATAATGTTATCTAATAATATTATTCAAATAATATGAATTATTGATCCGATAATGGGAAATATTGTGCGATGACAATTATTGAAACAACAATAATATAAAATACCAACGCAGCGTGAATTATTGAATCAATAAAATAAACTATTGAACGAAGAATTATCGTAATAATTATTGAGTAGTGCCATCTTACGTGCGAATCAATAATTCAACAATCTTGCATGCAATACTGCGTCTTTCTTGCGCAAACACGCGCCAGACATCAGTATTTTAACCACCGGGTATTCCAACGATCTTAATTGTGAATAACTACGCCAAGTTATTTATAACCACCCAAACTTTGTCGTTTTCCTCATCCAATCGCTCTCCGTTATGGGGCTCCACATACACATATCGCTACTGTCAGCATTTAATATTCCAAGCGACAAAGCATTTAATATTCCACGACCAAACGAATATTCCCCGACGATAATGAATATTTTATAACCACTTGCTTATTTTGAAATATTTGCGTGATTAACCCTTTAACTATCCACATTAATCAAATCAACCCTTACTATTTCAAAATATTAAATAAAGGAAATTCCTTTTATTTAAAAAATTTTGAGGTCTTACATAACAACTACGCCTGTTATTTTTAAACCACTTATATTTGTCGTTTTCTTCATCCAATCGCTTTCAGTTATGGGGCCCACACACGGTCATTTTGTATCGTCTTTAATATTCCCGACAAAGACATTTAATATTCCACGACCAAACGAATATTCCCCGACAACAATGAATATTTTATAACCACTTGCTTATTTTGAAGTATTTGCGTATTTTACCCCTAACTATCCACATTAATCAAATCAACCCTTACTATTTTAAAATAATAAATAGAGAAAATTAAATTTCATTAATAATAAGTTGGGGTCTTACATTTTATATATTATTAAATCAATAATTGAGACGACGAAGTTATTAATATTATTTTTGCAATATTAACGATGTTTAGAAGTTCTGCCAAGGAGAGGTTTGGTCACCTAATTGTGCGCCAATAGGGAGAAATCCTTATTGAAAGCCCTCTTTCACAGGAACGACACAGTCGATTAATAGTATGAATTATAATAATGATGATGAAATTTTGTTTTATTAGTATTATTAATGTAATAAAATAGAAAAAGCTTTTATATAAAACAAAATACTTTTATAAAGTTATTCATTTTATTAGACTATAAATAGAATATATTATATTCTATTATCGTAGTATTTTGCATAGTAAAAAATTTTAGATAAAACATAATACTTTTATAAAGTTATTTGTTTTATTAGATTATAAATAGAATATATTATATTTTATTTAAAAGATTTTGTTTTATTAGAATATTTTATAGTAAACCAATCTGACCGTCTGCTTTAAAAGTAAATTAATGCGACCGTTTCAGATTTAGTTACTATTCACCCATTCTCCTATAAATAGAAGCTCATTCCTTCATTATTTCTTACTTAATTCACCAAACTCTGAGAGAGAAACTATAGAGAGAAAGAAGAAAAGTATTCTGCTACTTCACTACTCCTATATCTAGTTTGTTCTAAGGTAAGGGGTATTATTTCTTTCTTTCGTCTTTATGAAGAAAACTTCTGTTATTCCATTATTTGTTATTATGTTGGAATAACTTTTATGCATCTTAAGTACCGCATACTTGGTAAAATTCTTACATTATTCCATTCTTTATTATTATGTTGGAATAACTTTTATACATGAAGTAATCTGCGCATATATGGTGAAATTCTTCTCATTATTCCATTCTTTATTATTACATTGGAACATCCTATCGCAATGCGCGTTCGCATGTCCCGGTTCCGTTGTTTATTATTCATTTGGAATATCCATTTGTGCGTTCTGGCATGACTAGTTCCATTATTTATTATTCTATTGGAATATCATGTATGTGCGCTTCTGGCATAACCTGATTCCATTATTTATTATTTTGTTGGAATAACCTGTCTGTGCGGTCTATCGCATGCCTGGTGATTTCTTTTGTTATTTCATTCTTTATTATACTCAGTTGGTTAAAATTTTGGCTTTTATACTCCATGAAATTAGAGGAATATCCTTGATATTTGCGCTTCATCCAGTATCTTTTCATGGAAATATTCTTCTGAGCATTCTTGAATTTTACTCTACAAAGCAGTATCATGTTGACAATTTGGACGTTATTGAATTCTGGATAAATTAATTCTTGAACTTGTTTTATTGAATTCTTATATCATTGTCATCATCTTCATGTTTATATTATCTTGAAAGTCATCTGTGGCCTGTTGTGCATAGATGGACTTGGTATAATTATGAACAGGGATTATTCGGTATAATCATGATCGTAATGTTACAAATGATGTGGTAAAAGTCCTCATTGGCCCATAGTGCATTGATGGACAGTTGTTGGCATGATCATGACCATTGATGAATACACGAATATCCTTGGTCGTAGTGCATGAATAATTTGTGGTTGTGATACTAATGAATATTCTTGGCCGTAGTGCAGGGATGATGTTGATTATTTATTAAGCTGAGTCCCAGCGATAAAAGTAATGAAAAACCTTTTAAATCATAAAAGATAGTAGATTTTATTCTCTACTTGACTCTTTTAATGGATTATTTGTTCCGCTGCAGTTAAACTTGATGTTTGTTAAATTGTATCAGTTTAACACTGTTGCAGGCTAACGATAATTTATTATGTATTATATTAGTCATAATATTTCTTACTGGGCTAGTTGAGCTCACCCTTTTACTTTCATTGTTCTCTTCAGGAAATGAGAACGTATCAGGGACTAGTAGAGGAACGGAGTGACGGTCCAGATAATAGCATTAGTAGTCCTCACTATTATGTTAAATAGTGTGATAATAAATGTAATGAGGACTCAATTGAGTGTGGATATTGTCTAGATGACAATATTTGTATTAAAACTCACAACATATGTTTTGTCGTATTTTTACACGACGTTTGTATAATTAAGTTGTATTTGTATTTTGTATCATGTATTTGGCGACTCAAGATGGGTGATATATACCTATTTTGGGGGCGTCACAATATATATATATTGTGACGCCCCCAAAATAGGTATACACAACACCCATTCTCGAGTCGCCAAATACATGGTACAAGAAGCAAACTACAACTTCAATAATACAAATGTCGTGTGAATATATTAATATAATATTGTCTTCTAGACAATATCCATACGCAAATAAATCCCCATCATAATTATTGATTCATTATTTTACAAAAATGGTGAAGACTACTAAACAACTCTCTAGAACCTTCATTCCATACCCCGACTAAGACTCGCTTACATTCTCGCCTCCCGAGAAGAAAAATGGAACAACAAGGAAAAGGGTGAGCTCAACTAGCCCAAGAAAGAATATTATGACTAAGATAATATACAACAAATTATCGTTAGTCTTCAACAGGAAAAACTCGATAGAATACAATAGACAACAAGTTTCGGATCAATATTCGCAAATGAAATAATAATTCATAGAAGAGTTACGTAGAGAATGAAATCTACTATAATCTATGAATTTAACGATCCATCATCAATATTTTATCCTCAGTAACATCAATCAATATGCATCCGAATCAAATATTCATCTTTGTACTACAGCCAAAGATATTCATCACTTAATCATGTTCATTTAAACACTGCTCATCTTTGCACTACAGGGCCAAAGATATTAATCAATCGGTCATGTTCATCTCTGAACACTGCTCATCTTTGCACTACATGTGCCAAAGATATTCTTCAAATCATTCATCTTTGCACTACAAAAGCCAAAGATATTCAATAATATCATCATTTAAGACCGAGGATGATGAAAAATATTTTTAAAAGCGAATCCAAAGGAAACAAAATGACAAGGATTAAGGATTAAGGATTCGTACTTGGTTTTATCCATGCCCAAAAATACCTCAAAAATAATCATAGTGGTGTAAAATTCAAGAATGATCAAAACATGGATACAATCAAAGCTAGTATCCGTAATAGATGTTCGGACGAAAAGAAGAAATTTTATTTTTCTATTGAATAAAACCGTGATATCGTGAATAGTCTTGAGTATCGTGAATAGTCTTAGATACGTGAATAGTAACTCCGACACCAAAAGATAAAAATTCCACAAAAACATCTTCACGCTTCATGAATAGTAGACTCGTGAATAAGAACTCGTGAATAGTAACTCATGAATAGTAACTCGTGAATAAGAACTCATGAATAGTAACCCCTGAGACATGAAAAAGTTCCAAATTTGATAAAACTTCAGATCAACATTTCAAAGATAATGATATTGAAGAAATAATATCATTACAAAAAAATAATATCCTTTACCTCGAAAGATTAAGACTTCTAAGCTGGAATACCGTATATAGTCTTTGAAGGAACTTACACTGCCTAACAATACTCAAAGTATACTCACAAGAATACGCTCAATATATCGAGAGAAAATAGAGAGAAACTTCAGGTTTAAAGTGTTTTTCAATTCTAACCCAAGACCCTATTTATAGAAAAATGCTTAGAACACCAAAGCGAAAATTAAATATAATATTAATATATTTTTCACATTTTCTTTAGCCCACCTTAGACAACTGATCTCAGCCCATTCAATCACATGTGAGGCCAACTTAGTTGCAAAAAACGTTTTTCTCAAAATAATTAACTAAAACTCCCAAAATTAATTATTTGAACTTGAACTTCAATAATTCATAATAAATAGCCCTTTCATCAGAAAATTCGAATCTCGCATTTTTTTATAGGAAATTCAATTCTCTACAACTTTGCGTAAGAAAGTTTTTCCAAATTCCAAATAGAAATTGACCAAATCCACAAACAGTGATTTTACAAGCTATAATCAAATTTCGATTCGATAATTGTGTCCACCAACACACAAAACATGTGTTAAACATTTAATGCCACAAAATACTCTTCCTCCTCATATACTCATATATATCCCACATTCGTTGTAAAATATCATCACCAATTAATATATTATTAAAATAATATATTTAAATGAATTATTTTATCGTAAAAGATAAAATATTAATTTTCAACAATTGTCATTTTAAAAATTTTCTCCATCTATATCCACATAAAATCAATATTTTCCTCATCATATAAATCAATAATTAATTATTCACAAATAATATTACGAATCACAATATTGACAACCCGAGCGCGGTTCAGAAAGAGGGGCTTTCGAATAAGAATTTCTTCTTCTTCAAGGCCGCAATTAGATGACCAAACCTCTCCTTGAGAGAACTTTCTAGACATTGCCAATAATGTTATCTAATAATATTATTCAGATAATATGAATTATTGCTTCGATAATGAAAGATACCGTAAAATGACAATTATCAAACAACAAAGAATATAAAATATCAACGCAAAGAATTATTAACTCAATAAAATATCGAATAAAGAATTATCAAACCATTATTGAGTAGTGCCTTCTTACGTAAGATTCAATAATTGGTGCAATACCGTGTATCTTCTTTGCTCAACAACGCGTATTAGTGTTTTTTTTAACCACCGGTATTCCAACAAGATAATCTGTGAATAACTACGTCGTTATTTAAAAACAACTTATATTTGTCGCTTTCTTCATCCAATCGCTTTCCGTTATGGGGCCCACACATGGTTGCTGTCAGTAAATTTAATATTCCCAAACAAATCTTAATATTCCACGACCAAACGAATATTCCCACGATAATGAATATTTTATAACCACTTGCTTATTTTGAAATATTTATGTATTTAACCCTTAACTATCCACATTAATCAAATCAACCCTTACTATTTCAAAATAATAAATAAAGGAAATTCCTTTTTATTTAAAAATTTCGGTCTTACAACCTCCCTCCTTATGAAATTTCGTCCTCGAAATTGGCGTCACGTATTCAGTGTTTTGAAAAGGTGAGGATACCTCGCTTTCATTTCCGCTTCCAATTCCCCGTCATTTCTCTATAAAGCATGATTCCTCCACAAAACTTTAACTTGTGGTATAACCTTTCATACAGTAGGACATGCTCCTTCCTATCCAAAATCTTGACAGTACCTCCTCATACGTTAAGTCTTCTATTATCTCGTCCTGGTTCTAACTCTATAACGTGGTTCGGTCTTTCACATATTTACGAGTACGTATATGTGAAACACATTATGAACACGAGACATACTTGGAGGTAACACAAGTCTATAAAGCTACATTTCCTACTCGGTCAAGAATTTGAAATGGACCAATAAATCATGGATTGAGCTTTCCTCTCTTCCCAAATCTTGTAACTCCTTCCATGGAGCAACTCGTAATAATACATGATCCCCTACATTAAATTCCACGTCATTTCGATGAAGATCCGCATAACTCTTTTGTCGATCTTGTGCTGCTTTGTATACGCTTGTCGAATCATTAGTCATACGTATTAACTTTCGGGTCCCAACAATGTTGCTTCACCCACCTCATCCCAACATATCGAGAACGACATTTTGTCCATATAATGCTTCGAATGGAACCATGCCTATATTTGTTTAATAACTATTGTTGTATGAGAATTCCACCAATGGCAAGTACTTATCCCAACTTCCTTTGAAATCTAGGACACGAGTTTTAATATATCTTCAAGAGTTTGAGTTGTCCTTTCTCGATTGCCCATCCGCTTTGAGGATGGTATGCCAAACCAGAATCGTAAATTCGCGCCCATAGCTTTCTGCAAACTAACCCAAAACTATGGATACCGGCATGCCATGCAATCTCACAATCTCATTTACGCATATACGAGAAAGACGCTCAAGGAATAAGTCTCTCGATTTGCAGAGAAATGAGTGAGACTTGGTTAATCTATCAACAATAACCCAAATCGCATCTATGCCTTGAGAAACCTTGGGAAGATTAGTAATGAAATTCGTGGTAATGTGTTCCCACTTCCATTTCAAAATCTCAAGTGGTTGCAATGGACCCTTTGGCACTTGATGCTCGCTTTTACATGTTGATAAGTTAAACATCTCGAGATAAACTACGCGATCTCTCTCCTCATATTGCTCCACCAAAATGTATGTTGAAGATCATAATACATTTTGGTACTCCTGAGATGGATTGCAAACAATGTGTTGTGTGCCTCCATCATGATTCTATCTTCAAATCAAAATCATTAGGAATGCAAAGTCTGAGTTGACTCAAGTATTCCTTCTTCATCAATTCTCGCCCTAATAGCTCCTTCTTGTACTTTCTTCTTCATACGCATATTTCCTCGGGTCGGTGGCTTGAGCGACCTTAACTTTTCTATTAAAGTTGGCTCTACGCGTATACTTGACATCATCGCACTCGTTCCTCGCATATGATCTTCTACTCAACGCGTCGGCCTACCACGCTCGCTTTTCCAGATGGCATGATCGTAACATGTCTTTGAAATGAGTCTCCTCTTGAGTTCTTCAAGCTCTTCCCACATTCCTTGCTCCCATTCAATTTTGTATCTCTACGAGTCACCGTTAATGGAATAGCGATTCGAGAATATCTTTCAACGAATCTCCGATAATAACCAACTAAGCCTGTAAAGCTACGTGATTTCGATTCTCGACTTAGGTTGCTCTCAACCGCGACTCATATCCCAATCTTGGATAAAGACGTCACAATGACACCTATCGCTTTACTATCGCATCGAATATGACGTCCCCTACAGAGAGTTCTGCTTAGTGAATTCCACAAAGGAAGTCACAAGATAAAGGCTCGGTACCAAATTTATAGTTGAATTTTTAACTCCTGAAGTTCAATAGGAGCCATTCGATATGAGATTTTAGAAATGAGTTTTGTACCGGGTTCAAAGTCGATACAAAATTTAATATCAGGCTTTGGGAGTAAGCCAAGAAATTCTTCAGGAAATACGTCAGAAAAAATCAATAACAACAGGAATATTATTCAAATCTGACGTGTCTTTATTCAAATCCATAACATGGACTAAGAAAATTTGACATCCGTAATAAACGAATGACTTCATGGCTTGATATGAAAATGTTTGACTACAATGGTTTGATTGCTTGAATTCAATAACAAAGTTGCTTAGGAATATGAAAACTAACAACCTTACGAAAATAATCAATTTCGGCGTGATGAGTAGTTAACCTTAAAATCACATCAAAAACAAATATCTCTATAGAAATAAGGTTAACAGTAATGTGATAGTGCCAACTGAATCAAGCAAGATTTATAAATAGTGGATGTGATGAAAGTTTCTCTAACGGAGTTTCCACAGATAGGTCAAAGTCTAATTTCTCCTGAGTGAAGTTTAAACGTTGAGCGCAAGTAAGAGAGATAAAAGAATGGGTAGAACCGATATATCTAGTAAGGTATATACTTCAAGAAGAATTTATAATCGACTTAACCCGTACTAACCGTTCGCTCGTTTGCATTTATTTTTGACCCACGACAAACGCCTTCCAAGAACCATTGACTTTGACTTTTCTCGGGACATCCTTTTGAGTCACCATTCTCGCCGGATCGGGTTTCGATATCGTATAACTCTCGGCGATATGTCCTTCTTTTCCACAATTATAGCATACCTTAAACTGTTGTGGGCGGTTTGGTGATATGTCCTCTTTCCCTCAAGATTTGTAACATAATGACCGGTGGTCGCTTCTCCTCCCTTAAAACTAGTTGCTACAAAGCGCCGACGCCTTCACATGGTCGTTGTTGAATCTCCTCTTTTAAAATCTCCTCCCGACTCGCTTCTTCTATTTTCATGGCCACGATTACCACCAGTAGGGTTACCGCCTTTGTCTCAGATTCTTCTTTCTTCACCGGTTATCGTTATTCGATGATCGCTTTATCTTCGTATGATCCTCGGTTATGGTCCCTCGGTTGAACGTACTTTCGTTATCTCGCTTTCTAACAACCGAGCCCCGCTGACAACATCCGAATAGAGAGAAAATTTATGAGAAATGAGATATCGACGTATGTCGGGTTTCAAACCTCTCGAAACATCCGCGTCATACGTTCCTCATTCTCCACCAAATGAGGTGCAACACTCGATAACTCCGCTGAACTTCGCCTCGTCTTTGGGACACCGCCATGTTATTCTCGCTTCTAGTCTAATGAACTCCACTTCCTTCATATAGCGAATACTTTCGGTGGAAGTACTTGTCATTGAACTGCTTTCAAACGTCTCCCACGACATCTTTGAGTGCGGTGGATGGAGTACGCTTCACGATTCCCACCGATGTCTGCGCCACATACGGAACATAAAGGTGGCGAATAGAACTTTCTGTTCTACGTGCATCCCAAGACATCGAATATCTTGGTAATTTGTTTGACCCACGCCTCCGCCTTTAATCGGATCCGGCTTTCCCAGCACTCGTGGTCCCAACAATTTGAACCGCTTGGCATTTGTGACCACCCGTGAATTGCTATCATTTCCTCCTGTATTTTTGAACACGAGTCTCCTCATGCGATTTTGCATGAACCGCAAAAAGCTTCTAAACATCCCTCGTTCATCATCGCTTTCGCCAGTGGGTGTTGTTTCACAGGAGGAACATTGCCAAATTTTGTTGCACGCTCTCCTCGTTGGTGAGTACAGCAACTCCACGGTCTCATTTACTCCATCATTAATATTCTCAATCGACATTCTCAAATCATCGCCATAAAATAAGGGTTAATTAAGGAAATCAATATATCACATAATATCCCTATATCTTCGACCAACTAACAAATAAGCTTAGGTAGGACACATTAGCGAAGGATTTACTCATCTCTCCTCCTAGTTCTATTCCCCGATCTCCGCCAGAGATCATATCCCTAAGCTCGATACCAACCGCGACTCGGACACCAACTTATGTCAAGACCTCACCAAGATACCTATCGGTTTGCCACCACAGAATCAGGCGTCCCTACGGAGAGTCCGGCTTCTGCATCCCCATCAACAAGAAGTCACCGAGATAGAGGCTCTGGGCTCTTTACTTATGGCTCGATATTAAATGTGGCGCCCCAAAATAGGTATACACAACACCCATTCTCGAGTCGCCAAATACATGGTACAAAGAAGCAAACTACAACTTCAATAATACAAATGTCGTGTGTGAAATACGACAATATAATATTGTCTTCTGATAATATCCATACGCAAATAAATCCCCATCATAATTATTGATTCATTATTTTACAAAAATGGTGAGGACTACTAAACAACTCTCTCTGTAACCTTCATTCCATACCTCGACTAAGATACTGCTACATTCTCGCCTCCCGAGAAGAAAAATGGAACAACAAGGAAAAGGGTGAGCTCAACTAGCCCAAGAAGAATATTATGACTAAGATAATATACAACAAATTATCGTTAGTCTTCAACAGGGAAAAATCGATAGAATACAATGTATAAACAAGTTTCGGATCAATATTCGCAATGAAATAATAATTCATAGAAGAGTTACGTAGAGAATGAAATCTACTATAATCTATGAATTTAACGGTCCATCATCAATATTTTATCCTCAGAACATCAATCAATATGCATCCGAATCAAATATTCATCTTTGTACTACAGCCAAAGATATTCATCATTAGTCATGTTCATTTAAACACTGCTCATCTTTGCACTACGTGCCAAAGATATTAATCAATCGGTCATGTTTATCTCAACACTGCTCATCTTTGCACTACAAAGCCAAAGATATTCTTCAAATCATTCATCTTTTGCACTACAGCCAAAGATATTCAATAATATCATCATTTAAGACCGAGGATGATGAAAATATTTTTAAAGAAAACGAATCCAAAGAAAACAAAATGACAAGGATTAAGGATTAAGGATTCGTACTTGGTTTTATCCATGCCCAAAAAATACCTCAAAATAATCATAGTGGTGTAAAATTCAAGAATGATCAAAACATGGATACAATCAAAGCTAGTATCCGAATAGATGTTTTGACGAAAAAGAAGAAATTTTATTTTTCTATGAATAAAGACAGATATCGTGAATAGTCTCAGATATCGTGAATAAAGTCTTAGATATCGTGAATAGTAACTCAGACACCAAAAGATAAAAATTCCACAAAAAACATCTTCACGCTTCATGAATAGTACTCGTGAATAAGAACTCGTGAATAAGTAACTCATGAATAAGAACTCGTGAATAAGAACTCATGAATAAGTAACCCCGATATGAAAAAGTTCCAAATTTGATAAAAACTTCAGATCAACATTTCAAAGATAATGATATTGAAGAACTAATATCATTATAAAAAAATAATATCCCTACCTCGAAAGATTAAGACTTCAAATTTGGAATACCGGGTATAGTCTTTGAAGGAACTTACACCGCCTAACAATACTCAAAGTATACTCACAAGAATACGCTCAATATATCGAGAGAAAATAGAGAGAAACTTCGCCGTGTGTTTTTCAATTCTAACCTAAGCACCCTATTTATAGGAAAATGCTTAGAACACCAAAAGCGAAAATTGAATATAATATTAATATATTTTCACATTTTCTTTAGCCCACCTTAGACAACTGATCTCAGCCCATTTGAATCACATGTGAGACCAACTTAGTTGCAAAAAACGTTTTTCTCAAAATAATTAACTAAAACTCCCAAAAATTAATTATTTGAACTTGAACTTCAATAATTCATAATAAATAGCCCTTTCATCAGAAAATTTCGAATCTCAAGCATTTTTATAGGAAATTCAATTCTCTACAACTTTGCGAAGAAAGTTTTTCCAAATTCCAAATAGAAATTGACCAAATCCACAAACAGTGATTTTACAAGCTATAATCAAATTTCTATTAATAATTGTGTCCACCAACACACAAAACATGTGTTAAACATTTAATGCCACAAAATACTCTTCCTCCTCATATACTCATATATCCAACATTCATTGTAAAAATATCACCGTTAATATATTATTAAAATAATATATTTAAATGAATTATTTTATCGTAAAAAGATAAAATATTGATTTTCAACAATTGTCATTTTAAAAATTTTCTCCATCTATATCCACATAAAATCAATATTTTCCTCATCATATAAATCAATAATTAATTATTCACAAATAATATTACGTAATCACAATATTGACAACCAGTGCAGCTCCTGGAAAGAGGGGCTTTCCAATAAGAATTTCTTCTTCATGGCGGCAAGAATTAGATGACCAAACTTCTCCTTGTATGTAACTTTCTAGACATTGCCAATAATGTTATCTAATAATATTATTCAGATAATATGAATTATTGCTTCGATAATGAAAGATATCGTGTAATGACAATTATCAAAACAATGAAGAATATAAAATATCAACGCAAAGAATTATTAACTCAATAAAATCGAATAAAGAATTAATTCACGTAACCATTATCGAGTAGTGCCTTCTTCACGTGAGAATCAATAATTGGTGCAATACTGGTGCCTACTTGCTCAACAACGCGTATTAGTGTTTTTTTTTAACCACCGGGTATTCCAACAATGATAATTGTGAATAACTACGCCAGTTATTTAAAAACAACTTATATTTGTCGTTTTCTTCATCCAATCGCTTTTACATGGGGCCCACACATGGTCATACCATTCGCATTTAATATTCCCCGACAAAGATTTAATATTCCACGACCAAACGAATATTCCCTAGCGATAATGAATATTTTATAACCACTTGCTTATTTTGAAATATATGCGTATTTAACCCTTAACTATCCACATTAATCAAATCAACCCTTACTATTTCAAAATAATAAATAAAGGAAATTCCTTTTTATTTAAAAATTTTGGGGTCTTACATACATATATATATATATATATATATATATATAGGCAAAGGGTCAAAAATGCCCATGATAAATCCTGATGTCCCATTTGCACCCTAAACTAATTTTTTTCTTTCAAAAGTACTCTTAACATTATATTTTTTGGGTTGCCCGTGCCCCTGCCGTTAATAGAAGATAAACGAGGTTAAAATGTGATAATATGGCAGGCTTAAATATAAAATATATTCTAAATAAAATAATATATATCATTTAATCAAAACAAAAAATACTAAAATTCAAAATAAAAAAAGCATAACATATTTACATCATTTAATCAAAATAATAAATTCAAATTATTTTGTTAACTAATAAAAA